>CAXKVX010001280.1:0-68808 GCA_964058865.1 Eleocharis quinqueflora | reverse complement strand
AATCACGCCCCTAGTGTTGTTGGTATTTTTTTGGTTATGTTATTATTATTTATACCTTTTAATATAATAATTATTAGTTAGTACTAATATATAATTTTTGAGTATTTGTTAATATATCAATAAAAGTAGCATATTCATATAATATTTATTATTAAGCAAATTAATAATAATTTCAATATACAATAAATTTTTAATATATGTATAATTGTAATATAATACTATTAATTTGTCATGTTAATTTTTTGGATTAAGTTATTATTATTTATACCCTTTAATATAATAATTAGTTAGTACTAATATATTATTTTTGGTATTTGTTAATATATGTATATTTATACTATAATTATTATTAAGCAAATTAATAATAATTTAAACATAAAATAAAATTTGTAATTTTAATATAATATTATTAAATATTCATATAATATTTATTATTAAGCAAATTAATATATGTATAGTTATAATATAATACTATTAAATATTACATATGTTATTTATACACAATATGTTACAAGAAATAATAAATTGATGATATATTGAAGATATAACAAAATTAAAGTATACTCTCAAACCACATTAAGATATAATAACATAAATTAAAGTTCATAAAATCCTCAAACACAAAATATTTTGCAATAATCTCCAAGATAAACATACATATTCAAGCCTCCTAAATAAACATACACAAAATATTTTGCAATAATCTCCAAGATAAACATACATATCCAAGTCTCCTAAATAAACATACATATCCAAATGTTTGAGATACACGACAAACTAATTAATAAGGCATTAAACAAAATTACATAATCTTAAACTAAATAAAAGAACAAGCTTCATCTTCTCCTTGCTAATTACCTGCGATAACAAAATCTCAAGCATTACAAAATTGAAACCAATGTTGTTTTGTGAAATAAATAATACTAGTATTACCTTCGTCGTTTGGGGGTGCAGTGCAGGTGCGCCTGCTGTGTCCCGTTTGTTTGCATCGCCCACAAGTGTATGCTTGTCGATGTGTATTCTCTTCATCCATTTCATTTCTAATCCTTATATGTTGACGTCTCCCCTTCTTAACAGCATACCTTGTCGGGTCCAGCACTAGCTTTGGTCGTGGAATTTCAGGCCATGTGTCAGAATTGCCGAATGGCTCAAATTCTGGCGTCCATGTTGCCATCAACTCTTGAACGCGATAAACAGGAGATACGCACACATTGCTACTTATGCCCCCTTAAGCACAACATGCTACGATATGAGAACAAGGGATACTTGTTAGTTGCGGTTTTTGACAAGTGCATGTACCCCCGGGCACTTCTAACCGCACTGTATGTATTCTATTCCCTTTGATCTTGTTCCCAACGAATCTTTGACCTGTTTGAACCTCATATTTTCGCTCGTTCTGGTACGTTCGCACCGTATGTGTATTTCCCCTTAATCTTCACTCCTCTAGTAACGCTTGGATTTTGGGGGAGAAGAGGAAACCTTGTTCAATTGTTTTTTTCTGCTTTTGCCCGCCTTTCAGCAAAGTATTTGACCGACTTGTAGAATGTGATTTCAACAAGAGAAGTAACCGGTAACTCACGTGCTTCTTTGAAAACATTATTAAGGGATTTTGGTCTGTTTGTTGTCATCATCCCCATTATACGGCCTCCTTCATCAAATGAAAGAGCCCATAAGTCAAAACGCGGTGCATTCTTCCTTTCAACATCGTTCGGATCCCTACCAATATCATCAAGCCATGTTGCAGCGTCAGGGCATTTTTCGCCAATACGACTGAGCCTCATTAGAAACTTTCTCTTTTGATTTTGTTTCATTGCTTGCCTCAAGATCTGTGTTAATTTTTTGTTGGTAAATTCTTTTGTGAAATTTTGACATATGTGCCTTGAACAATATCGATGAAAGGCATGTCCATCTTGGGTGCTCCAACCCAGGTCTGGCTCACTAAAAACCCGCAAGATACTCTTGTGACGATCAGAGAGTACTGTCACAACTCGTGATCCAACCACTTCCCTACGAACAAATTTCATGAAATCCTCCAAAGATTTGTTGTTCTCGGTATTAACCAACGCGAATGCAAGGGGCACCAACTGATCTTCTGCGTCGAAGCCACATGCAACTAACATCTTCCCCTTATACCGCCCAGACAAATGTGTACCGTCAATTCTTATAACAGGTTTGCAGTGCCTGAAGGCCTGTATTGCCGGACCATATGCCCAACACACTGCTTGAAATAATCTTTCATTTGGATCATTTGTGGGGGCGGTAAACCACTCAATCACTGTACCCGGGTTTGTTTTTTGTATGGCATTAAGTAAGGGCACGATTAAATCATAAGCTTGCCTCCAACCTCCGAACAATTGCGCGATTGCGATCTCTTTTGCACGCCAACACTTGAGATAAGGAGCCTTGAAATTATATATCTGCTCAATGGCAATCTTGATGTCTTTTATAGTAAACCTTACATTTCTCTTAACACTTTCTCTGATTATGGAAACATGAATGGAGACGTTAAGTGCGGATCCTCCAACCTATCTCCCGACATAACACATTCATGCGGACCTTGCCTTGTATTAATAATAAAAGAATCATCACTTAGCCTTCTTGATGCATACAACCTCCAATTGCAATTTTGGTCAGTGCACTCGATTGTATACACGTTTTTATTGGATTTTCTCTTCTTAAACGTGCGGTTCGATTTGATGTGAAAATCATGCACAACCCATTTTAGATGATCCTTTGACCGAAAACATTGTCCCAATGCCAAACCATCTTCTGTGACATACCCTTCGTCGTGAAAGTAATTGCCATCACCAATTATATCGATGATTGCATTAATATTATTCCACGAAGCTATTGGATGAGAATCGGTTCGGTCCCGTAATGGCCATGTTGTCATGGTCAGAGAAGTCTCTTCTTCAGAATTGTAATTAGGATCTTCGAAAGGTGTAAAATCCATATTCATGAAAGCATCATTACCACACGTATTTCCAATTGGGCTTGCATCTTGGTTCACTAATATCTCAAACCATTCCGCCGGGTTAATTTCATCCAACCCAACATTAAATTCGAAATCCTCATAATCCTCTTCTTCGTCTGGAATCGATTGATTTCGATTTGAGGTTGCATTCGGTTCATAACAATTGGTACAGAGATGTGCATCTGGCATTCTACAAGCTATTGGCTCAACATACTCATTTGGGGTTTCGTAAGCACGACTACCACTTGCACAATCATGGTTTAGGGTTTCCGTAGCTCGACTATCGCTTGCACAACCATGGTTTAGGGTCTCATGACCTCGACTGCCACTCGAAAAACCTTGATTTGTTGTATATCGAAGAACTTTTGGCTCAATGTACAACTCAATCATTGCAACAGTACCAGCATGAACCGAATGGTTCACCATCAGTCTCCAAGTATCATTACTCGATAGTTGTAACTCAGTATAGAACATTATCGGAGGAGTTAGCTGTAATCCGGCATTGAACCTCCCTGATATCTCTAAATCATGTGTTGAACTTGAAATCCCCATCCATCGGTACAGCTCCATCTCCAGTTCACCGAGTGTTATGTCGTCATTCACCGTAAAACTACCGGTAGTTTTTTTTGAGTAATGCACACCATGAGGACCGTTCTGGATGGATCCTCCAGTGTAAAAACTAATAATAAACATTTTATCTGTAAGATTTTGGGAGGAGAAGTGTGAAAATTTGATTTAGGGTTTGTGGAGAGGAAGGGGGCTGTTGGGGGAAGAAGAGATAAGATTGAGATAATGGTTGGAGAGAGAAGAAAAGAAAGGTGCTGCTGTATATATTTTGTTCATTTAGGGGCGCAACTAATAATTGTGCCCCTAAGTTGTAGGGGACAGGTGGACCCCTCATCTGAAAAAAAATCGTGCAAGATTCAGACATATCTGCAAAAAAGGCATCTTATTAAGGGCGCAACTAATAATTGCGTCACTATGTTAATTCAGAAAAAATGGTGAAAAATGCATCTTCTTAGTAGGTTGTAATCTTTCTAACTTAAAAAAGTAATTTGAAGTAACACATATATTATTCAATTTTGAAGTGATATTAATTTTAAATAATAATAATAAGTATATAATAATATTTATAGTATTATATTACAAATATTAAAATTACAAATTTATTTTATGTTTAAATTATTATTAATTTGCTTAATAATAATTATAGTATAAATATATATATATATATATTAATATACATATATTAACAAATACCCAAAAATAATATATTAGTACTAACTAATTATTATATTAAAGGGTATAAATAATAATAACTTAACCCAAAAAAATTAACAAGACAAATTAATAGTATTATATTATAACTATACATATATTAAAAATTTATTGTATATTGAAATTATTATTAATTTGCTTAATAATAAATATTATATGAATATGCTACTTTTATTGATATATTAACAAATACTCAAAAATTATATATTAATACTAACTAATAATTATTATATTAAAAGTTATAAATAATAATAACATAACCAAAAAAATACCAGCAACACTAGGGGCGTGATAATAGTCGCGCCCCTAAGTGCTAGGGCCCACAACTGCAAAATCACATGCAGAATGCCTTGATTTCAAGGAAAAAATGGAATCTCCTTAGGGGCGCGACTATTAATCGCGCCCTTGGCCCTCTGTGCAATTTTTAGGGTGTCTCTGGCCCTATCTGTTGAAATTGTTTGCTGCATGGCCCTCTGTGAAAATTTTCCGTGCTCCAATTGCCTGCTCAACTGCCGACTCAAATATTAAAAATTGAACAAACAATTTTCTCTTTAGATATCCTCTAATTTATCATTCATTCAGACTGGATTTTTTTTTCCATCTGCACAGTAACAAATGAAGAGAAATCGAACAGGATCTCAATGTTCTCATTTAAGTATAGAATAACTAAACATTGACGACTCTACATTCTTTTATCAATAACGAAAATTATCTTTTGTGATGAACTTGTTGTTTACCTTTTTTAAAAAAAGAAGTGGATCTAAAGTCTTTCAGAAATGTTCTTGTTGGATTACGAACATGCGGCATTCTTTTGAAAAAGCATTGTTTTATAAGAAATCTTGAAGAAAATGATTTTTTATTGTTTTCTCTCAAATGATTTTGTACATATACAAAATGTATTTATAGCCATACAACTGATATAACAAACTACTTTGAATCTAGCTGAAAACTATAAAACAGAGATACAACTAATTTCTAACTAACTCTTCATTCTTGTTCCGTCTTCATTCCATCGTTACTGGAGCTGTCCAGTTCTTCAATTCTAACGCATCCCCTCTAGTTCAGCTGTTTGGAACAAAAAGTTAGTTTGTTCCTAAGTAATAGAAACCTATTTTAGCTATGTTTTTAGTCAAAACATTAGCTATTTGATCATTTGAGCAAATAAGACGTATTGAGAGTTGTTTTGTTGTCAACTTCTCTCTAACAAAATGATAGTCAAGTTCAATGTGTTTTATTCTGACATGAAACACATGATTGGCTGTAAGAAATGTGGCACTGAGGTTGGCACACCATATGGATGGAAGGGTAGTTGTTTTGACACTCAGTTCTTTGAGCAGTGATTGAATCCACATAAGTTCAGCTGTTGTGACAGGGCTAAAGAAAGAACAACTCGAATGGTGGTTGCCCGGATGACAAGGCTATATGTTTTATCATAGTCGACTCCAGGTTCCTGATTGTAACCCTTAGCTATGCGATGAGCCTTGTACCGGTCGATTTCACCATTTGCCTTTCTTTTGTTTTTGTAGACCCACTTACAACCGATGATTCGTTGATTGATTGGAGGTGGTACTTGTTGGATTAAACTCATCTCTTATTTTGACAATTCGCAAAACAAATCAGTACTAACCTTGCACAATTGAGTTTTGTTGAGATACAGGTTAACACAGGTACAAAATAGAGATGCAAAGGCTCAAATATGCATATACAAGTCAAGACATACTCAAAGACATCAAGAGCAAGCAAAATGGACAATTCAAGAGCCATGCGTTACCATAACGCATGCCCAACCCTTCACAATGAGTGCCCAATCCATCATAACAGATGCCCAACCCGACACATGGGTTCAAGAGGAAAGAGTTGGAGCATAAAGGATTTTCCAAAGGGATGCGTTATTGTAATATATCAGAGACCCATCAAAACGGGTTCTCAACCCGTCATAACGGGTCCCCAACCCGTCACAACGGGTTACTGCTCAAGATGACCCAGAAGTAAGTGAAAGAAGCACAAAAGGGCATTTCTGGAAAGGTGTCAACTCGTTATAACGGGTTCTGTAATGTGTTGTACAATTCTATAATGCATGAGGCTAAAATCAAGAATTCAAGACTTCAAGATGTGCTCTCAGCCTATATATACCTTGGGGATACGAACCTAGAAGACATTTGAAACCCCCAAGCTTTCAAGCATTCTATTGAGCACCAGAAAGAGCATTAGAGTCTTCTCCTATAGTTGCCTAACCTGAGAGACTTAGGATAGCTACAATCATCTAATTGTCGATTCGAGAACATTCTTTCTTGCTAGTTTCTAGCCTTTAGTGCACTACATTTGTGTTGTCAAGTAGTGCATCTTTGTCCTTGATTGTGTAGTAAATCAGACCTTTAGCCTTGTAGAGTGGTGTAGCATCTTGCATAGGTTTCGGAACCTAAGATTGGTTTTCTTATTGAGAGGAAATCAAAGATATGTTCTGTAATTGTAAATAATACTTATTGCTTAGTGGAATAGGTCCCGAAAGGAAGTTTTGATTTCGGGAGTCCCGTGGATGTAGGCCTAGTTTGTTTATAGGTCGAACCATGTTATATTACGTGTTCTTGTGTTCTCTTTGTTGTGTCTAACAATTTCGTTATATTTGTCGATTTGCAAAACTATCATGAATTTTACCGTGTTTTTGTGTTTTAAGCATTTTGCAGGGACTTTTTATTGCAAAATTGGATAATTGGACATGCAACGTGAATTGAAAATGCAAGAAGTATCTTAATTCATTCTGAAACACTTCTCGTAGTATGATAAGATACTTTGTGGTGTTTTCTTGAATGGTACCAACCATAAATGAAGTTATCGGATCTAAAACGCTTCTTGTAGTAGGATAAGATGCTTTGTGTTGTTTTCTTTGATGATTACTCCCCATAAATGAAGTATTCTGATCAAAAACACTTCTCATAGAAGCATAAGATGCTTTGTGGTATTTTCTTAATGGTTACCACCTATAAATGAAGTTATCGGATCTGAAACACTTCTCGTAGTACGATAAGATGCTTTGTAGTGTTTTCTTAATTGTTACCACCCATAAATGAAGTACTACGATCAGAATCACTCATAAATTCAGTACTCGGACATCAAATAGATAGAGTGGTATTATATGCTTCTTCGTGGTGTTTTAATGCATGATTACAACACTTTAATGAAGTACTCGGAGAACAAATTATTCTCATAGTAAGATATGATGTTTTGTGGAGTTTTCTTGAAAGGTTACCACTCATAAATAGAGTACTCTAATCAGAACCACTTTGCATATTAGGATAAGATGTTTTGTGATATTTTCCTTAATGGTTACCACCCATAAATGAAGTAATCGGATCTGAAACACTTCTCGTAGTCGATAAGACACTTTGTGGTTTTTTTTTAATGGGTACCACCCATAAATGAAGTTATCGGATCTGAAACACTTCTCGTAGTAGGATAAGATGTTTTGTGGTGTTTTTTTAAATGGTTACCACCCATGAATGAATTCATCGGATCTAAAACACTTCTCGTAATATGATAAGATGCTTTGTGATATTTTTTTTAATTGTTACTACTTGTAAATGAAGTACTCTGATCAGAACACTTCTCATAGAAGCATAAGATGCTTTGTGGTGTTTTCTTGAATGGTTACCACTCATAAATGAAGTTATCAGATCTGAAATATTTCTCGTAGCAGGATAAAATGCTTTGTGGTGTTTTCTTTAATGCTTATCACCCTTAAATGAAGTACTCGGATTTGAAGCAGCTAGAGTGGTAATTTATATTCCTTCATGGTATTTTAGTGAATGGTTACAAAACTTAACTGAAGTACTCAGAGAACAAACTCTTCTCGTAGTAAGGTATGAAGCTTTGTGGAGTTTTCTTGAATGGTTACCACTCATAATGGAGTACTCTAATCAGAACTACTTCTCATAGTAGGATAAGATATTTTTTATTGTTTTATTTAATGGTTACCATCCATAAATGAAGTAATCGGATCTGAAACACTTCTCGTAGCCGGATAAAATGATTTGTGGTATTTTCTTTAATGCTTACCACCCTTAAATGAAGTACTCGGATCTGAAACACTTCTCGTAGTAGGATAAGATGATTTCTGGTGTTTTCTTTAATGGTTACGACCCATAAATGAAGTAATCAGATCTAAAACACTTCTCATCTTAGGATAAGATGTTTTGTGATGTTTTCTTTAATGATTACCATCCATAAATGAAGTACTCTAATCATAATCACTCAAAAATTAAGTACTCAGACATGAAGCACATAGAGTAGTATTCCATGCTTATTTGTGGTGTTTTAGTAAATGGTTACAACACTTAAATGAAGTACTCGAGAAGAAACTCTTCTCGAAGTAAGATATGACGATTTTTAGTGTTTTCTTGAAACGTTGCCATAAATGAAGTAACCGATCAGAAACACTTCTCATAGCAGGATAGGATGATTTGTGAAATTTTCTTCAAAGGTTACAACCCAAAAATGAAGTACTAAGAAAAAAACACTTGTCTTAGTAGGCTATGAGGCTTTGTGCAGTTTTCTTGAAACTTTAGCACCCAAAAATGAAGTAATCCGATCAGAAACACTTATCATAATAGGATAAGATGCTTTGTGTTGTTTTCTTTAATGCTTACCACCCTTAAATGAAGTACTCGGATATGAAGCAGCTAAAGTAGTAATCTGTGCTCCTTCATGGTGTTTTAGTGAAAGAGTACCACTCTTAATTGAAGTATTCGGAAAAATAACACTTCTCGTAGTATGCTATGATGCTTTGTGGATTTTTCTTGAAATGTTACCACTCATATACGAAGTAATTAATTATGAAACACTTCTCTTAGTATGATAAGATACTTTGTGGTGTTTTCTTGAATGGTACCACTCATAAATGAAGTTATCGGATATGAAACACTTCCCATAGTAGGATAAGATGCTTTGTGGTATTTTCTTTAATGATTACTCTCCATAAATGAAGTATTTCTGATCAAAAATACTTCTCATAGAAGCATAAGATGTTTTCTAGTGTTTTCTTGAATGGTGACCACTCATAAATGAAGTTATCATATCTAAAAAACTTCTCGTAGAAGGATAAGATTCTTTGTGTTGTTTTCTTAATTACCACCCATAAATGAAGTACTATGATTAGAATCACTCATAAATTAAGTACTCGGACATGAAGTAGATAGAGTGGTATTCTATACTTCTTCGTGGTGTTTTAGTGAATGGTTACAACACTTTAATAAAGTACTTGGAGAACAAACTCTTCTCGTAGTAAGATATGATGATTTGTGGAGTTTTCTTGAAAGGTTACCACTCATTAATGGAGTACTCTAATCAGAACCACTTCTCATATTAGGATAAAATGTTTTGTGGTCTTTTCTTTAATTGTTACCACCCATAAATGAAGTAATCGGATCTGAAACACTTCTCGTAGTCGGTAAGATGCTTTGTGGTGTTTTCTTGAATGGGTACCACCCATAAATGAAGTAATCAGATCTGAAACACTTCTCGTAGTAGGATAAGATGCTTTGTGGTGTTTTTTTTAATGGTTACCACAAATGAATGAATTTATCGGATCTAAAACACTTATCGTAGTAGGATAAGATGCTTTGTGGTGTTTTATTTAGTTGTTATCACCCATAAATGAAGTACTCTGATCAGAAACACTTCTCATAGAAGCATGAGATGCTTTGTGGTGTTTTCTTGAATGGTTACCACCCATAAATGAAGTCATCGGATCTGAAATACTTCTCTTAGCAGGATAAAATGCTTTGTAGTGTTTTCTTTAATGCTTATACTCCTTCATGGTGTTTTAGTGAATGGTTACAACACTTAAATGAAGTACTCAAAGAACAAACTCTTCTCGTAGAAAGATATGAATGGTTACAACACTTAAATGCTTTGTGGTGTTTTCTTGAATGGTTACCACCCATAAATGAAGTAATCGGATCTGAAACACTTCTCATAGTAGGATAAGATGCTTTGTGGTATTTTTTTAAATGGTTACCACCCATGAATGAATTTATCGGATCTAAAACACTTCTCGTAGTAGGAAAAGATGCTTTATGGTGTTTTCTTTAGTTGTTACCAGCCTTAAATGAAGTACTCTGATCAGAAACACATCTCATAGAAGCATAAGATGCTTTGTGGTGTTTTCTTGAATGGTTACCACCCAAAAATGAAGTTATCGAATCTGAAATACTTCTCGTAGCAGAATAAAATGCTTTGTGGTGTTTTCTTTAATGCTTACCACCCTTAAATGAATTACTCGGATATGAAGCAGCTAGAGTGGTAATTTATACTTCTTCATGGTATTTTAGTGAATGGTTACAACACTTAAATGAATTACTCAGAGCACAAACTCTTCTCGTAGTAAGATATGAAGTTTTGTGGAGTTTTATTGAATGGTTACCACTCATAACTAGAGTACTCTAATCAGAACCACCTCTCATATTAGGATAAGATGTTTTGTGATATTTTCTTTAATGGTTACCACCCATAAATGAAGTAATCGGATCTGAAACACATCTCATGGTTGGATAAGATGCTTTATGTTGTTTTCTATAATGGTTACGACCCATAAATGAAGTAATCGAATCTGAAACACAACTTGTAGTAGGATAAGAAGATTTATGGTATTTTCTTTAATGGTAACGACCCATGAATGAAGTAATCAGATCTGAAACACTTATCATAGTAGGATAAGATATTTTGTGGTATTTTCTTTAATGGTTACCACCCATAAATTAAGTACTCCGATCAGAATCACTCAGAAATTATGTACTCGGACAAGAACCACATAGAGTTGTATTCTATGCTTCTTCGTGGTGTTTTAGTGAATGGTTACAACACTTAAATGAAGTACTCGGAGAACAAACTTTTCTCGTAGTTAGATATGATACTTTGTGGAGTTTTCTTGAAAGTTTACCACTCATAAATGGAGTACTCTAAGCGCAACCACTTCTCATAGTAGGATAAGATATTTTTTATTGTTTTCTTTAATGGTTACCACCCATAAATGAAGTAATCGGATCTGAAACACTTCTCGTAGCCGGATAAAATGATTTGTGGTATTTTCTTTAATGCTTACCACCCTTAAATGAAGTACTCGGATCTGAAACACTTCTCGTAGTAGGATAAGATAATTTCTGGTGTTTTCTTTAATGGTTACGACCCATAAACGAAGTAATCAGATCAAAAACACTTCTCATCTTAGGATAAGATGCTTTGTGGTATTTTCTTTAATGGTTACCACCGATAAATGAAGTACTATGATCATAATCACTCATAAATTAAGTACTCAGACATGAAGCACAAAGAGTAGTATTCTATTATTTTTCGTGGTGTTTTAGTGAATGGTTAAAACACTTAAATGAAGTACTCGAGAAGAAACTCTTCTCGTAGTAAGATATGATGATTTGTGGAGTTCTCTTGAAACGTTGCCACTCATAAATAAAGTACACCAATCAGAAATACTTCTCATAGCAGGATAAGATGATTTGTGGAATTTTTTTATAGGTTACAACCCAAAAATGATGTACTCAGATAAGAAATACTTATCTTAGTAGGCTATGAGGCTTTGGAATTTTCTTGAAACGTTAGCACCCAAAAATGAAGTATTCTGATTTGAAACACTTATCATAATAGGATAAAATGTTTTGTGTTGTTTTCTTTAATACTTACCACCCTTAAATGAAGTACTCGGATATGAAGCAGCTAAAGTGGTAATCTGTGCTCCTTCATGGTGTTTTAGTGAAAGGGTACCACTCTTAATTGATGTATTAGGAGAACAAACACTTCTCGTAGTATTCTATGATGCTTTGTGGGGGGTTTTCTTAAAATGTTACCACCCATATATGAAGTAATTCATTCTGAAACACTTCTCGTAGTATGATAAGATATTTTCTAGTGTTTTCTTGAATGGTACCACCCATAAATGGAGTTATCGGATCTGAAACACTTCTTATAGTAGGATAAGATGCTTTGTAGTGTTTTCTTTAATGATTACTCTCCATAAATAAAGTATTCTAATAAGAAACACTTCTCATAGAAGCATAAGATGCTTTGTGGTGTTTTCTTGAATGGTTACCATTCATAAATGAAGTATTCGGATATGAAATATTTCTCGTAGTAGGATAAGATGCTTTGTGGTGTTTTCTTAATTTACCACCCATAAATAAAGTACTATGATCAGAATCACTCATAAATTAAGTACTCGAACATGAAGTAGATAGAGTAGAATTCTATGCTTCTTCGTGGTGTTTTAGTGAATGCTTACAACACTTTAATGAAGTACTCGGAGAACAAACTTTTCTCATAGTTAGATGTGATGCTTTGTGGAGTTTTCTTGAAAGGTTACCACTCATAAATGGAGTACTCTAATCACAACCACTTCTCATAGTAGGATAAAATATTTTTATTGTTTTCTTTAATGGTTATCATCCATAAATGAAGTAATCGAATCTGAAAAACTTCTTGCAGCCAGATAAAATGCTTCGTGGTATTTTCTTTAATGCTTACCACCCTTAAATGAAGTACTCGGATCTAAAACACTTCTCGTAGTTGGATAAGATTATTTCTGGTGTTTTCTTTAATGGTTACGACCCATAAATGAAGTAATCAGATCAAAAACACTTCTCGTAGTAGGAATAGATGCTTTGTGGTGTTTTCTTTAGTTGCTACCACCCATAAATGAAGTTATCAGATCTGAAACACTTCTCATAGTAGGATAAGATGCTTTGTGGTATTTTTTTTTAAATGGTTAGTAGGATAAGATGATTTGTGGTGTTTTCTTTAGTTGTTACCGCCCATAAATGAAGTTATCGGATCTGAAAAACTTTTCGTAGAAGGATAAGATGCTTTGTGGTGTTTTCTTAATTGTTACCACCCATAAATGAAGTACTATGATCAGAATCACTCATAAATTAAGTACTAGGACATGAAGTAGATAGAGTGGTATTATATGCTTCTTCGTGGTATTTTAGTGAATGGTTACAACACTTTAATGAAGTACTCGGAGAACAAACTCTTCACGTATTAAGATATGATGCTTTATGGATTTTTCTTGAAAGGTTACCACTCAAAAATGGAGTACTTTAATCAGAACCACTTCTCATATTAGGATAAGATGTTTTGTGGTGTTTTCTTTAATGATTAGCATTCATAAATGAAGTAATCGGATCTGAAACACTTCTCGTAGTCGATAAAATGCTTTGTGATGTTTTCTTGAATGGTACCACCCATAAATGAAGTTATCGGATCTAAAACACTTCTCGTAGTAGGATAAGATGCTTTGTGGTGTTTTCTTTAATGATTACTCTCCATAAATGAAGTATTCTGATCAGAAACACTTCTCGTAGAAGCATAAGATGCTTTGTGGTGTTTTCTTGAATGGTTACCACTCATAAATTAAGTTATCGGATATGAAAAATTTCTCCTAGAAGGATAATATGCTTTGTGGTGTTTTCTTCATTGTTACCACCCATAAATGAAGTACTATGATCAGAATCACTCATAAATTAAGTACACGAACATGAAGTAGATAGAGTGATTTTCTATCCTTCTTCGTGGTGTTTTAGTGAATGGTTACAATACTTTAATGAAGTACGAGGAGAACAAACTCTTCTCGTAGTAAGATATGATGCTTTGTGGATTTTTCATGAAAGGTTACCACTCATAAATGGAGTACTCTAATCAGAACCACTTCTCATATTAGGATAAGATGTTTTGTGGTGTTTTCTTTAATGGTTACCATCCATAAATGAAGTAATCGGATCTAAAACACTTCTCGTAGTCGATAAGATGCTTTGTGGTGTTTTCTTGAATGGTACCACCCATAAATGAAGTTATCGAATCTAAAACACTTCTCGTAGTAGGATAAGATGCTTTGTGGTGTTTTCTTAAATGATTACTCTCCATAAATGAAGTATTCTGATCAGAAACACTTCTCATAGAAGCATAAGATGCTTTGTGGTGTTTTCTTGAATGGTTACCACTCATAAATGAAGTTATCGGATATGAAAAATTTCTCGTAGAAGGATAAGATGCTTTGTGGTGTTTTCTTAATTGTTACCACCCATAAATGAAGTACTATGATCAGAATCACTCATAAATTAAGTACTCGGACATGAAATAGATAGAGTGATATTCTATCCTTCTTCGTGGTGTTTTAGTGAATGGTTACAATACTTTAATGAAGTACTTGGAGAACAAACTCTTCTTGTAGTAAGATATGATGCTTTGTGGATTTTGCTTGAAAGGTTACCACTCATAAATGGATTACTCTAATCAGAACCACTTCTCATATTAGGATAAGATGTTTTGTGGTGTTTTTTCTTTAATGGTTACCACTCATAAATGAAATAATTGAATCTGAAACACTTCTCGTAGTCGATAAGATGCTTTGTGGTGTTTTCTTGAATGGGTACCACCCATAAATGAAGTTATCGGATCTGAAACACTTCTCGTAGTAGGATAAGATGTTTTGTGGTGTTTTTAAATGGTTACCACCAATGAATGAATTTATCGGATCTAAAACACTTCTCGTAGTAGGATAAGATGCTTTGTGGTGTTTTTTTTTTAATTGTTACTACTCATAAATGAAGTACTCTGATCAGAAACACTTCTCATAGAAGCATAAGATGCTTTGTGGTGTTTTCTTGAATGGTTACCACTCATAAATGATGTTATCGGATCTGAAACATTTCTCGTAGCAGGATAAAATGCTTTGTGGTGTTTTCTTTAATGCTTATCACCATTAAATGTAGTACTCGGATTTAAAGCAGCTAGAGTGGTAATTTATACTCCTTCATGGTATTTTAGTGAAGGGTTACAAAACTTAAATGAAGTACTACGAGAACAAACTCTTCTCGTAGTAAGATATGAAGCTTTGTAGAGTTTTCTTGAATGGTTACCACTCATAATGGAGTACTCTAATCAGAACCACCTCTCATATTAGGATAAAATGTTTTGTGGTAGTTTCTTAAATGGTTATCACCCATAAATGAAGTAATGGGATCTGAAACACTTCTCGTAGTCGGATAAGATGCTTTCTGTTGTTTTCTTTAATGGTTACCACCCATAAATGAAGTAATCGGATCTGAAACACTACTCGTTGTAGGATAAGATGATTTATGGTGTTTCTTTAATTGTTACGACCCATGAATGAAGTAATCAGATCTGAAACACTAATCATAGTAGGATAAGATATTTTGTGGTGTTTTGTTTAATGGTTACCACCCATAAATGAAGTACACAGATCAAAATCACTCATAAATTAAGTACTCGGACATGAACCACATAGAGTGGTATTCTATGCATCTTCGTGGTGTTTTAGTGAATGGTTACAACACTTAAATAAAGTACTCGGAGAACAAACTATTCTCGTAGTTAGATATGATACTTTGTGGAGTTTTCTTGAAAGGTTACCACTCATAAATGAAGTACTCTAATCTCAACCACTTTTCATTGTTGGATAAGATGTTTTTTTTGTTGTTTTCTTTAATGGTTACCACCCATAAATGTGGTAATCGGATCTGAAACACTTCTCGTAGCCGAATAAAATGCTTTGTGGTGTTTTCTTTAATGCTTACCACCCTTAAATGAAGTAGTCGGATCTGAAACACTTCTCGTAGTAGGATAAGATGATTTCTGGTGTTTTCTTTAATGGTTACGACCCATAAATGAAGTAATCAGATCTAAAACACTTCTTATCTTAGGATAAGATGCTTTGTGGTGTTTTCTTTAATGGTTATCACCCATAAATGAAGTACTATGATCATAATCACTCATAAATTAAGTACTCAGACATGAAGCACATAAAGTAGTATTCTATGCTTCTTCGTGGTATTTTAGTGAATGGTTAAAACACTTAAATGAAGTACTCGTGAAGAAACTCTTCTCGTAGTAAGATATGATGATTTGTGGAGTTTTCTTAAAACGTTGTCACTCATAAATGAAGTACACCGATCAGAAACACTTATCATAGCAGGATAAGATGATTTGTGGAATTTCCTTTAAAGGTTACAACCCATAAATGATGTACTCAGATAAGAAACATTATCTTAGTAGGTTATGTGGATTTGTGGAGTTTTCTTGAAACGTTAGCACCTAAAAATGAAGTAATTTGATCTGAAACACTTATCATAATAGGATAAGATGTTTTGTGTTGTTTTCTTTAATGTTTACCACCCTTAAATGAAGTACTCAGATATGAAGCAGCTAAAGTGGTAATCTATGCTCATTCATGGTGTTTTAGTGAAAGAGTACTCCTCTTAATTGAAGTATTCGGAGAATAAACACTTCTCGTAGTATGCTATGATACTTTGTGGGTTTTCTTGAAATGTTATCACTCATATACGAAGTAATTCATTCTGAAACACTTCGCGTAGTATGATAAGATACTTTGTGGTATTTTTTTTTTAATGATACTCGGATCTGAAAGAAACTCTTCTTGACTAACATCTCGTAGTATGATAAAATACTTATGATAAGTGTTTTAGAAATGAGAGAATGTTTTTCATTAAATAATTTCTGATGTACATTGTTGTATTTATATCAGTAATCTTGCTCTTTATAGATACATGAGTCTAATAACAAATCTAACTAACATTTTGTTGTAACTAATTGTATGCAGCCTTGATCTTATGTGGCAGAGGATGATAATACTTCTATAGTTTTCTATCAACATTCAAAATTGTTTCTGTTTCTTTTTTTGTCGAACTTTTATTCAAAACTTTATTATAAAATGATCAGAAGAATTTGTTATCACGTGATTGCTTTTAATTAATTAATTAATTAATTATGTTTAGATACAACATGTTTGCGACAATATAATTCAAGTATCCCGATATATCTGAACTCTTTTTGGGAATTGAAGATACAAATTCCCTTCAATTCCAACATCAATATAAATCAAGCAACCTCCCCCTCAAATCTCTCTGGTACTGGCTCCACCAATCAAATCCATGTCGACATGCTCGGCTGCTGACCTGCGTCAATGCTCACTGGCGCCAGCAATGCCATCGGAGCTGCCAAATTGATATGCCGTCAGTTTGACTCCGTCTCCAACCACTTCACCGACACCGCCTCTACCATCGACACCACATACCTTCTCTTCTCCGCCTACCTCGTCTTCGCCATGCAGCTCGGTTTCGCCGGCCATGCTCTATGTCGGCTTCGTTTGTGCCAAGAACGCCATGACAATCATGCTCACAAATGTTCTCGATGCTTGTGCCGGTGATCTCTTCTACTATCTCTTCGGCTTTGCATTCGCATTTGGCACGCCTTCTAATGCCTTCACCGGAAAGCACTTCTTTGGTCTCAACAAAGTGCTTGAGATCAGGTTCGACTATCCGTTCTGTAAAGGAATAAATATCTCAAGGATATCTTTTCACTATATTTCTGCATTTTTATTATCTGATGAACGTTGGACAGCTTCCATTTATCCTCTGATGAACGTTGGATACCTTCTTTTTATATTTTATTCTTAGCTGTGTAAATTAGTGATTGATTATGTACCATATATTATAGATAGCCAGTTGTATATTGATTCTTGTACAATGTATCTATATATAGGTATCTTGTATATCAGAATGAGACAGACAATAAAATAAAGTTCTCAACTATTCACGTTTTCATGGTATCCGAGCAGGAAACCAACCTACAACTCTAATCCTAAACCACTTTCAGATCCCAGCGATCGGCAAGGAAGGTGACAACGAGCCTCTGGAGCAAACCAGAGAGGAGCATCAGGTGTTACCTGGCAAAGTCATACCTCCACCTACCAACTATGTATTGGACCTATTACAAGAAATCGATAAATTAGGATGAAAGCCCTTAGATACCCCAATTGAATCCAGTATCAAGTTAGGATCTAGTGATTGTGAACCTTTAACCGATATAAGTCAATTTCAGAGGTTAGTAGGAAAATTGATCTACTTAACTGTTACTCGTCCTGACATAACGTTTGCAGTCAATATAGTGAGCCAATTCATGCATGCACCAAGGACGACCCATATGGATGTAGTGGTACGAATTTTGAGATATCTCAAGGAAAACCCAAAAAGAGGATTGTGAATGCAAAAGAATGAACATCTCAACATCATATCATACTCTGATGCTGATTGGACATGCAGCAGTGATAGAAAAATCCACCACTAGTTACCGCACTTTCGTAGGAGGAAATTTAGTAACATGGAGAAGAAAAAAGCAATCAGTTGTAACACAATCTAGTGCAGAAGCTGATACCGAGCTATGGCAGTCACTATCAGTGAAGTGATTTGGTTAAATCAACTAATACAAGATGTTGGCATTGACTGCAACTATCTTATTCTCATGTTTTGTGATAATCAAGCTGCAAAGCATATTACAAACAATTCAGTTTTTCATAAAAGAACCAAACACATTGAAATAGATTGTCACTATATACGAGAGAAGATAAAATCAAAAGAAATCGAGACTCCATATATTTTCCAGTCAAAACCAACTAGCTGATATATTCACCAAATCACTACCTAAATCCTCATTCCAAAACATTTTGTCCAAATTGAATTTCCTTGGATGTCTATGAACCCAACTTGAGGGATAGCGTAAAGGAATAAATATCTCAAGGATATCTTTTCACTATATTTCTGCATCTTTATACCCTGATGAACGTTGGACAACTTTCATTTATCCTCTGATGATGTTGGATACCTTTCTTTTATATTTTATGCTTAGCTGTGTAATTAGTGATTGATTATGTACCATATATTATAGATAGCCAGCTGTATATTGATTCTTGTACAATGTATATATAATCTATATATAGGTATCTTGTATATCAGACTGAGCCATAATAAAATAAAGTTCTCAACTATTCACGTTTTCACGTTCTTTCTCTATCAACGGGCCTTCTCCATTACTGCTGTCGGGATCACTTCTGGTTCCACAGCCGAGAGGACCTTATTTGATCTACTCTACTTTTCATACCGGCTTCGTGTATCCTGTGGTGTCCCACGGGTTCTGGGCTGCTGACGGTTGGGCTGGTGCTGGTAGAAATTTAGGAGAATCGCTCCTGTTCAAGTCGGGTGTCATTGATTTTGCGGGTTCTGGTGCGTTGACATGGTTGCTGGAGTTGTCGGTCTCTGGGGTGCACTCATTGAGGATCCCTGTATCGGACGCTTTGACCATGCCAGTCGATCGGTAGCTTTACGTGGCCACAATGCTTCCTTGGTCGTTCTTGGCACCTTCCTTCTCTGGTTCTGTTGGTACGACTTCAACCCAGGGTCTTTTACTGAGATCGACAAGAGTTACGGCCCCTCAGGGTCGATCAATGGCCAATGATCGGTTGTAGGTCGTACAATAGTGACCACTACTCTTGCTGGTAGTGTTTCCGGATTGACAACGCTCTTTGGCAAGCGCCTTCAGACAGGTCACTGGAATGTTATCGATGTGTGCTATGGGCTCCTCGGTGGGTTTGCAGCAATCACATCAGGTTGCTCCGTGGTTGAACTGTGGGCTGCTGTAATTGCTGCCAAACTCAAGTTTGACGACCCCCCTAGAGGCCACTCAGTTGCACGGCGGTTGCGGTGCATGGGATATCATCTTCACGGCTTTATTTGCACGTGAGAAGTATGTGAACCAGTTCTACCCAGGTCGCCCCTACGGTCTCTTCATGGGAGGCGGTGGTCGGCTATTGGGTGCACATATTGTGGCAATTTTTGCCATATTTGGGTGGGTAAGCGCAACTGCCTCCTTTGTTCTTTCTCCTAAATAAGCTTGGGTTGCTTAGGATTTTGACAGAAGATGAGTTGGCCGGTATCGATCTAACACGCCATGGTGGGATGGCATACGTGTACACCGATGAAGACGATGAGTCTGGTAAGAATAAAGACGTTAATGGTGGTGTTGGAACCTTCATGCTTAGGTCTGCTCATGGGAAGGTGGAGCCCGGTGACAGTGCATCAACTTATATGTATATATAATGTATACAGAAACAGAAACAACAAGGGTTTCAACATCTTCATTTTATCGGCTCTGCTATATATTTTTGTTGTAAAAATTTTAATGACTTGAGTTCTACAATATTAATACAAATTAGCCTCAAGAGCAGAATATATACAGTATCAGAATTTGTTCAAGTACGTCTCATGATTTTCCAATATTAGAATAACCACAACAAATAGGTTGTTTTTTTTCTCCAATAAATACTAACTTCTATCATTTTGAACACCATAATTATTAATAATAAGACAAATATGTCTTGCTCTCAACATAATGTTCCCCCAATACCTCCATCATATGACAAATGAACTCTCTACAATCAAAATTCCTTGGACTCCATTTGTCACATGTGACACAGACATTGAAAGACATGATGTTGGAGCATTACAGCAACACACTAATAATAAAGCAAACTAACAATAAATCCACTGTTGCATGCACAAATTACACAACTTTATTTTTCCCAATATAGAACCCCATATTTGGTCATTTTTTAACTATAAATCTATAATAAGGCATCAATAATTACCACAATAAATAACATTTCTTAAAAAATAAATTAACACGAGCGGCATGAAATTGATAAAAACGATCATAATATGAAGAAGAGTATACAGTGTGCAAACATTTTGTAAAGAAATGAGAAGCAAGTATGGGGGAAATAAAGGTTGTGCATGGTTCTGCGTATATCTTCAACTGTAGCCCTCGACCAAGGGAAACCCAATTTAAAGAATAATTTAGCATCTTTTCTCTCTGACTATGTCTTTTTGCAGTTTCCTGTAAGTGAAAAGTCAAGAAATGACAAGTTTTTGAGTTGTACAGAATAAGAATAACGAAATTTAAAATAGCATATGCTGTTAACAAGTCCTTATTTCCAAGATCAAATAAGTTATCCAAAAGAGCTAGGATATGGTACTTTAGAAAACGCCACTCAAGCACTACTTCGCCTCCGTATCTCCAATTTTGAAATCCAAACGATCGATCCAAACCGTTGAACTTGATCTCCATATTAAAATTTCCTTAGAGATCAAATTTTACATTTCTTAGAATTTATTTACTATTTTTTAATGAGGGTGAAATGTTGGTTAACAATTTTTGGATCATCCAATATAAGTGATTTTCCATCTCTAAAAAATAGTAGAAAAAATCTAAAAAATGAAAAATTCGCTCTCCAAAAAGAGTTTAATATAAAGGTCAAATTCAAAGATTTGGATCGGTCGTTTGGATTTTCAAATTGATTATACGGAGACGAAGTACCGCATGAGTGGCGCTTTGCAAAGTACCATAGCCTAGCTCTATCCAAAAACTAAAATGAATTAAAATAATACTACAGGCTTATAAGTATTTGCACAACTCATTTTCATTTATGACTGGATTAAATACTGAATTTAATACCAAAGTGGAATTCATTTCTATTACCCATCAATCCATCATATAAGGTAAGAAAGAGACACGACTATCTTAAAGAAAAGAAAAAAAACAATACCTTCAGAAATAATACGAAGACTAGGGCAGAAACCATGACATATCAGTATAATTTGGAAGAGCTACTTTTGATTTTCAAGGAACCAATCCACAAAATTATCCAAAATCAGTGGCCATGCCAGGTCAGAATCATAATTTTCAAGAGATGGGAATGGTATCTGTAAAATAAAATTGTCAGGGAGAGGCATTTAAACACAGTACTCAATACATAGCAATAACGTACTTTACATGTATACCACTACCAGTACAGTCAGCATCGGTCAATGCTACCAGTTAGGTATCATGTCCTCCAGTAACCAGTATGTCAGTACATAAAAGTCTGGTACAAAACTGTAACAAAATTAAAGAACAATTGTAGGAACATTGATTATTACCTCATTGCAGAATCTGTAGAAGCCCATCCATTGGTCCATGTTTATCACCTTATAATCACTTTGTGTCTATAATAACCAATTTTGATATAGAAACTAATTATCAAAATACCAAAATGGAATATTACTAATAAAAAAAAGAATAATGATTGCGAACTTTATGCTTTAATATTCTCCTATGGAACTAGATAATATCATAATACTAACATTTGGCTAGTAATGAAAACTGTGCCAAAAAATTCCAAATAAAAACCATTTACTGTTGCTGCATAAAAAGCAAAAGGTGCCAAACAATTCATTGCAACAACATTGTCATGTGCTCATCGCATCTAATATTCTCATGATCTCATCACAATAAACAACAAATTAGTCCGTTTCAAAGCTGAGTAATGTGGCAAATCACTGCTTTGTGTATACTAACAGAATTTCTGTACCAAATCTTGAGCATTTATGGTATTAAATTACTTTTGCCTGGAATATATGATCTGAAGTGGGCCACATTCCAATATTAAAAAACACAATATTTACCTTCAGATATTCAGTAAATTTATCAACTTGCAGCCTGAATTGAGACCCTAAAACTAGGCTTAGCAATTGGCATGCACTCTCAATGTCTATGCACTTCTGCTTGTCCTCTGGAATTAGCCAAAAGATTTACTATGGTTGAATAATCAAGTACAGGAGAAATTATACAATGGGAAATTATTATAATAGTAAGGGGAGCTGTACCAGTAAAACAATAGCGAAAGGCATATGAGTAGAAATCAGCGAAATCAGTTGGCCTACTGACCTGTTTAATTGATAGAGAATATGTACATAAGCACAATTTTGAGCAGATTATCTAAACAATTGCATGTATATATCAGATCTGACAACTACAAAAACAACAACAAAGCCTTTAGTCTCCAACAAGTTGGGGTAGGCTAGAAATGAAACCCAATCAGAATAATGAAAAATCAATATAAATTAAGTGTTTGCTTTACCTCTTCCGTGTTTAATTTTGGTTGAAGAAAAGTAAGAAGCCAACATAAGTAATATTTTACAATTTGTCATCATACAGATGATTCTTGTTTTTTTTTCAAAGATATATGTAAAATTACGCACTTCTTTGACTAATTCAGGTAAAGCCTTCTTTAGTTTGTTAATGGAATCCACTCGTAGTGCTTTCAAGCCAGCTCTCCATTCCTCCTGTTAAACACAGAGCAACAATATGAATAAACAAATCAAAACATCAGAATATACAAAATGATACAAGAAAGTTTGCAGTTTTAAAATAAAAGTATATTATACCAAAGTGAAGAAGCCTTGATTTTGAGCCTTCATTTTCCTAAGGAGGGGAAAAGATATGAGATGGATAAACACAATATGAGTGATACGACAAAATATGGCAACTATTATGCATACTGGTAATGGCTCAAAGAAGAAGAAAATATGGGTATTCAGTATTCACCTTAAAGATTTACATTCAGAACTAAAATGATCAATAAAATATCAATCATAACATCAATTGCATTGTTATTTTTATGGTAAGAATACTTGAAAGGACTAGCATGCTACTGAAACAAGACACTTAACTTACCATGCAAGCATAAGAATTCTGACATCTGTATAATCAACCTCTAAACTAGAACATAGTTGTTCTATTCCCTCTGGGCTGTAATGTAGAGAAACACAAGTTAGCAAACGCTAAATAAAATTTCTTATGTCAGCCTGTTAGTTATCATTATACCCCAGATGATAGCCTATTAAGTAGCCCAATCTTAGACCTCAGTTTAACTACTACTTCAAGCATTAGACTTTCTAGGATAAACCCAATACTTAGTATTAAAGAAACACCGAATGGTTTATATAGCTATAATCGATCCTGTAGTGGTGAAGTCATAAAGTGGGGACCTAATTTCACCAAAGAAGAATGTGACAAGGTATAACAAGCTATCCTACTTATTTTGCCTGCTCAATATAAACACTTTGGTACCAAATGTAACATATGAATTGGTAATGAATGATGTCCGTAAGATCATTTTGAGTGGAATGCCTAACAGGAAAAGGTGTTTAAAAAGGTGGTGATGATAATATAATACTAAAAAAAAAGAAAAGAAAAGAAAGGACATCATTGTTTACTCTTCAATAAAGCACTATCATGCCAGAATATTTTTTTCCCTTTTTGAAATAACTCTTACAGCTCAACTTTTATAACATGTAGGGATCCTTGAACAACCAGTATCAGTTTGGTATTACCATGCACAAAATTTTGCAGGAAAATCTACAAACTCACTCAATTGTGCCAGAGGATTTGTCAGCATAGACATTAAATAGTTGATCAATCTTTTCGAATTCCTTTGCTGATGCTTTAGTTGAACCTGTTCCAACAAAAGATGTAAAATATTCAATATCCGGATCAAACGAATAGTTTTGGAGCCACTGTTTCCATTTTTCCGAAAATAAAAAAAGAGGATTCTGGAACACCATTAGGTGCATGCCAAAGATTAGTTATCAAACTTGTTTAGTTCTATGAAAGCACTGTTTGGCTGTTTGGACGATTGTGTGTGTGTGTGTGGGGGGGGGGGGGGGGGGGGGTGGTGGTGGTGGTGTTCGGTGAGGAATATGGCGCATCGTTACAAGCAACCATAATATATATGTATAATTTCACTCTCATTCAACATCATCTCAAATTCATTAATTACATTAAATTAAAACCTAATTTGAAGCAGAAATCATCACACTGAAAGTAGGTACCTTTTTTAAAAGCGAAGAAGTAAAGTATATACGTTAAAATTCTCCAAATTCAGTATAGCTTATCTATAATTCTAATCCTGTAATCCATATCCATACCACGAATGAAAGAGAGTCGTATCGATACATAGATACATGACTTCTAATCCATATCCAGAGATTAGGTTTCATAAAAACCTATTAACAAAACATAAATAGGAGAAGAGAGTATATATACCGGCGGCGGCGGCGGCGGCGGAGCTGGACTTCTTGTGTGAGGAGCGCCTCATCGTGGCGGTGGCGTATATCGGATTTCGGATCCGATTACGATTAGTAGCTCTCGTTTCGACTTCTTCCTCGAGAGAATTATATTATACTATATTATATTTGGTATTTGTTTGTTTGTCGGCTGCCGCGATTCGAACTGGGGAGCTTCGTTAGAGATTTCTGAAACACGGAGGAGCGGGAGGCGATATTAACTAATATATAAATAATAACAAGCAAAGCAAGCTTAAAAGTTGAACCGACTCCTATTATTCTTCACAAATTCACCTTATATAATTCTTTTTATTAAGGAAACAAATTCATAGTAACTTCAAATAAAAAACTATCAAAAGAAAAGGTACCCCTTTTTGCTATGTAAAGTATTCAGATTTTTTTAATAATAATTGCTAATTTAACCAGGCCCAAAAAATACATCATTAACGTTAACTCAATTTATTTAGAATAAAATAGGAAGCCATCATAGATAGGATAGCTAGGCTAGCTCATTGTTCCAATTGTATAATGTCATGGCCTTCAATCCAAGCTCATGCCCTCTGCTATGTAGCATGCACTATGATGAAGTTATCTAATCTAATCTATCTAATTTAATCTAATCTAATCTAATCTAATCTAATCTATCTAATTTAATTTTTTCGTGCGGAGCGCGAGTCGTAAGTCTAGTTCATATCATTTTTCTCCAATTAAGTGCAAGTCAGAGTTGCTAGTTGTTTGGGCAATAATAGTTTAGTATTCAAATAATCCTTTGATATGATCTCATTTCGTGGGCCTTTAACTTTCGGTCCAGAAGAGTTCGTGATCAACAATAAAGTTTGTCTTCTCGATCTCGACCCGACAGATCATGATCTCGAGGCATCAATAATCTCGGAGCATTAACTAACCTTGCTGTTGTAAGTGGTTTTTCAAGTGAAAATCGAAGTATCTGCAGAATATCAGCGCCAGCTGCAATTCGAGACAACGGTCAGATAGGATAGTTGATATTGTAATTATGTATTTCATTATTGCATTTATTGGACTGTTGTCTGAGAATAGACTATATATATTTTCTCTCCCTATTATAAAAGTCATCTCGCACTTGTACTAGAATAAACCTCGAATTTTCTTATTGTCTTCTTCCATAGATAATTTGCATTGAAATCCTATCAATTTTAAACTAACTTATTTAGATTGCCAATCTTCTCTCATTCCTCTATTCTGACTGACATTCTGTACTAAGGCGATATAAATTTTGTTGTTATTTTACTTAATTTGCACAGAGACATTTGGGCTATAGTTTTATTCTGATTACTAATATTTATATATATAATGTTTCTACTAAATTAGAAAAGTCTAAATTTATTGCAAGTTAAATATTTTTTATTCATTGCAAGTTAATTATTAATTTGTCATCTTTTTGCATTTTTAATCCATTCTTCCAAAATCTCAAAATTTGAAAACTGACGTTTTACTATGATATTAATCTTCTCTTCGATCCTTGTGTTCTAATATAAAAAGAATCTTTAACAGAAAGAGAAAACATATATTTATGTACTTTTTTTATTTTTACAAGAATTCAACAACTTTAGAAGTTATGTGGTTGATGTTAAGTAGGCTCTGATTGGCCTTAGAAAAACAGTGGTGTATTTTGAAAAAAAAAAATGTGTATTTTGAATAGCTCTGATTGCATACTTTTATACGTTCTACTTCTTATTGTATAGTGTATTACAAAGAGGAGAGATTTCTTGACCGTGATATTTAACCATCTTGGGAATAAATTGTCAGATATAGAGAAATAGTAAAGGCAAGAAAACAAACTACAAGAAGTCCCCTGTATAAGTAAGAAAAAGAACACCACGCAACATGAAATGATTTAACAGAAAAATTATCCGATAAGCAAGAAAGCTTCAGGCAGACTAGAGGAGCTGGCACAGCCCAACATTATTCAACCTATTCACAAGCTGCAATTCTAACTACTACAATCCACTCTATCATTTACGCAAAACCCAACATTCCAAAAGCAGTCAAATATATTAATTAGGCACCATTAGGCATTGCCAGTTTCTTAAAGCTCTCTCTCTTCCTCCTCATGATCAGCTTTCTAAGCAAATTCGTTCCCTCTGGCTGCCCCTTTGGCAGAAGCGCCAGTGTTCCCAATTGCGCTTTAGGTGCTGTCTCGACTGATTTGAGTGAACTCTCAGCTTCATCGAAATCTGCATCCAGATTCCGGCGAACTGCAGTTTGTTTTCGGCTTCCAGTTTCTGGGATTATTACTAACTTGTTAATGGAAGTATCAAGTTTGTCAAGAACAGGTGCGTCTGTAGGTGATGCAAGTAGTTTCAGTTGTTGGTCAATGCTGGCAATGGTTTCCTGGCACTCAGCAAGCTTCTCTGACGCCGAATATATCTGCCAATGCTGAACATCATATATATGGCAAATCATTTCTTTCTGATATACAATTCATAAACTTCAAAGTCTTTCGAATCATTTGCTCTCAGTTTCAATATTTGAAAGCCTGCTCTGAATGCCAAATTGCCAAAACATTACTACCACCAAAGGATAGGTTGTCTCAAATATACATTTTTCTTCTCTAGCCCTTTGATGATCTTAAACTCGAGGGTTAAACAAGAGCTAACTATACTTGACAGTTCGACAAACATCCCGAATTGGGCCCAATGGATATAAGTTCCAAACTATACTTTTCAGTAAAAAAAAAGATATATATATTCTGCTGAAAAAACAAAACTTTTATGTTATTTTGGTCAGTCAAGTATGAAGTATCACACGTAGTGCTGCTATTTAAAATAAAATGCATCACTGGTTAGAATATTAAACACAATTTCAAGAAGAAGAAAAAAAAGTACCATATTTACATGCTTCTCATCTTCTTGCCCCAAACTATCTTTCACATTTTGCTTTGGAGTGGTAGGACTGTAATATTTAAATAATAACACTGACAATTAATAATACAGAAGACAGTTAAGTAATTTGAAATGATATAAAGAAAGAAACAATTAAAAATAAGACAATGGTATCTCCAAGAGTACTGCAAAAATTTACCATTCTAAAAATGGAGTTGGTTCTGTCTCCGCCTCCTTCCGAATTTCTAATTCATCAGATAAAGTGTGCATGTTGCAGTCTTTATTTGTATAGTCTCCATTTGAAACCTCATCTTCCTGTAACAACACCTTCAATTCACGCAACATCTTCACATTTTCTTTTGAATGAGAAGCATTTTCAATTAATTGACCATCTATTTCAATCTTATGTTGTTCCTCCAACTCTTTTTCCTCAGATTTGCTCTTTATTAACTCGCATGTTTCCATATCATGCCGAGCTGCTCCCTGTGCATCTATTTCAGAGAAGACCCTTATATGTTCCGTCTTTCTACAGGGGCTATTAAGTAAATTTTCAAGCCCATTCCAACTGTTAGGCTCGCTCCCACCAAAATCTTTTACAATGGCCTCCCTCATCTCTGACACATCTTGGAGAGAGAAACAGTGATTTACAACCCAATATAAAGTAATACCAACTTCACTAACAAATCTTTCCACCTTAGCCCTCCCATTAATAACATCATTACAGACAACCATGAAATTTTGTAACACACCCTTGAGCCCCTTGCTTTCCCATAAAAATGCACGTGCAATGTATTTCTGTTCGACTGATTTTTCAATTATTCCTTCAAGAAACTCCACAACTTGCATAACTGACTTATCTACAATTTCTTTCTCTAGTTTTGATTCCACTTCTTTAGTTGACACACATGATTTGGTATTCTCTAGAGCTAATTTCTCCATTTCGACAAAATCATCCATCAAGCTTAGTTCTGACAAGACTGTCGGGCTCTTACAAGAGGCCACACTAGTGGGCTTTTGGACCTTGAAATTATCGAGCTCTGCTACTAATGTGGAGGCCCAAGAACCTGAGTCAGCACAACTTGCATTGTCTTCTTCAATCTTTAAATCCATGCTTGATAAAGCCCTGGATCCTGCACATGCACGAGGCTTAATTGCGCTTGCAGCTTGAAGTTCACCATTCTTCCTAGCCAGAGTCTCTTTCAAAACCTTGTTTTCTTCTTCCATTGCACAAAGCCTCTCAAGAAGAGGCCGATTGGTAATATTAACTTTGTAATTGGCACTACCATTACACTCAAACCCTAATGTTTCTACCTCGGTTTTCATTTTTGCCAGAGCAGCAGGCCCTGGAAGCCTTTTCTTTACCAAGACGCGCAATCTCTGACATTCAGCTTCTAATTTTGCAATCTTTTTTACACTTTCCAAGTGCTGCTTATGAGCTGCATTTGCCGATTTATGATCAAACTCTCTTTCTTGTGTTCTAATTTCAACCTCCTTTTGAACCATGCAAAGTTCATAGTGAAAAGAAGAGTTGGCTCTCTCAACCGAATCGATTTTTGTCTTGGCTTCAGTCAAGCTTGACTCGAGGTGTAGCCTCGACTCGTTAACCTCCTCTAGAGTTTTAAGAAGACGGTTGATTTCAGCAGCAAGATTGGAAATCTTGTTATTCTTCTCAGATATGGTTTCTTGCATGACCTGAACTTTACCCTGCTCGAGGGTTATCTTTCTGGCTGCTTCTAATACTGCTTGTTCGTAATCTTTCTTCGACGCTTCTAGCTTTTGCATGTAGTCATTTATGGTGTCCTCCATTGTCCTGATTTTTTCTTCTAAGGTTTCCTTTTCAATCAGCGTAATGTTGAGTTGATTTTTGAAATAGTCAGCTTCTCCTTCAGTTTTCTCCCATCCTAATTGATACTTGGAAAACTTTAGTAATGGAGATAGAACATTAAAATAAATAAATTGGGGGACCAAGCCATAGCACGATGCATCCAAACCATAGCATATGTCATATTTTGCATATCAAGCATACACTGAACATATTTAACCTCAGATAATCCTATTTTTGTAGTTGATTTCAAAATTTTACCGGATATAAATCCTCAATTACACTGCAATCTCCAAGATAATGTGGAGTGGATAACAAGCAGCACAATTGGTATCAAAATTGCTTGTACATAATATTTCATGTTTTTGCTGGACCTCACCACAGTTACACACAATTTGGTATCAGCGTACCAGAAATAGCCTCTTCTGCCACCTTCGCTTGTTTTGCTATGCGTAGATCCTTTGCTTTTAACTCAGCATGACAGGTTGATAGTTGTTCCTTCAAGTCTTGTACCGATTTCTCTAAATCCTCTGCCCTTTGTCTCTGCAATTTGGATGGCAAAAATCACTAGAAGCAAAAAAATTATGGTTTGGTTCTGCAAAAATCACTAGAAGTCAAAAATTTATGGTTTGGTTCCTCATATCTACTCCGAATTCAGATTGGTCCCAGAAAAAGTTCTTAAAATTTTTATCTTCATTCTTATATACATCAGAAAGAGCATGTACGTGATGTATAATTGTAATGCCAACATGTCTTTTTTGTGAAATTTAAAAAATCGTCCATGTACCAAGTCAACCTCATTTAATCATGGGGGACTTTATAACTTTGCTCCCAAGTTTGATCCAAATTTATTGAAAGGAGATATCACTAACTTGAATTTCCTTCAGAATAAGTGAGACTGTGAGAGTAGATAGCGATCGGAAGTAAAAAAATTCTTTGAAATTATCCCTTTTCCAATTTGAAGTGAACTTACAAGAAGGAACTTCTCTGAAGGTTTCCGCTTCCAACTCCAACTCTTCCGATCCATTTCTTCTCTTCCAAAAGATGCTGAACAAGAAATATAGAAACAATAAAATATCAGCAATATTGAAGTAGACAGACCAAAACTAATTGCTAATTAGAGATTAAAAAAATAAAAGGACTAGAAATATGAATTAAAATTGCTTCCATTGAAATATTTAATGGAACTATGGAAGTATGAGAAGCTGTACTAGCTATAGCCAAACTAATGCTGATTGCCCAATACAGACAAATCATTCAACTTTGGATCACTCTGAGCACTTCCAATATAGAATCATACTTTAACATTTAAATATTGATGATTAGTTAACCGAGTAGCATCTTTTGATAAGAAAATAAGTAGAATACTTGAGACGTTGAATTCCACTAAATAATTTGGTCACTAGTCCCTGTCAATTGCATCAACAACAAAAAAAAGTTATTGCAAGTCTTCACAAGAGAATGACTAGAAAAGGTTATCTATCTATGCACATACAATATACTGTTTTCAAATCACTATCACTCTTTAGGCATAAAATTGACTAGCATACATTGATTGATCTGAGTAGAAAGAGCTAGCCATACTAGCAAGGTATGTAAAGGCCAATACAGAGCTCAAAGATGCTTTCGGGTTTGCATGCGAGTCGAATTACATAGATCTATGGGTAAGTACTGAACTCATGCAATCAATTTCACTTTTATGTTAAATGCGTGCAACATGAAGTCACTCCAAGTAAACTGCATGCAATCCTACTTGTCTGCAAGTCAAAATACATGCAACTTGAAAAGAATCTTATGTTATTCACCGGAGCAATTTTGAGTTGCAGTGTAGTGTAGTATGGTAAATGTAACATTAAATGTCATTCAACTTGGGTAGTCTATAAACCTCAGACAAGAGAGATAAGAGAAAGGAATCCGACAAGATGAGTAAAAGTAGGTGCAAATAAAGGCTACAACTAGAAATGAATTTAATGCAAGAACTCTCTATTATAGGAACCCCTCATATTAACTACACTCGCTGTTCAAGTACATAGTCAACTACTTACTTTTCAACTAGTACATAAACAATCAAACACAGTTCCTTGAAATCTTACCCAGAAAAGCCAGCCAGAACACTAGAGAGAGGGTTTTCTTTGTTTTTTGGGAAAAAGGAGGAACAAAATACCAACAATTGGCACCGCAGGGGTAGCCGTATAGTGGCAGCATTAAAGCAAAGCAAGCGAAATAACAAGCGGGGTGAAAGTGAAACCACAAACCAAAGCATTGATAGGAAAAGGTGACAAAGAAGAAAGGGTTTTTACCGTGAATTCCACCAAACGAAGAGCCCCAATTCTACCCCAAAAATAAAAGGTTCATTTATTTTGCGACTCGACTCAACTAGACCAAAATGGCCAATCAAATCCAAAATGAAATTGAATGCATCTACCTGCTTCGAGGTATTTTATATTTCGCAAGAAGATGAGCACAGCACAGTACCAACTTTCTTTAAAACTTGCAAAAGTAATAATAAATAATACTGACGAAGATTCAGGACCGTGTACCTGAAAAAGAGGAAAAATCATATATTTCACGAGAAAGAGAAGGAAGGAAATGACAAAAGAAAGACAATAAGACATTGGCATCTGACCTGGCTCTGTTTTAGCTGAGCACCTTTCTCTTTCTCTTTCTGTTTCTCTTTCTCTCCGGCTCTGCAACAGAGAAGCTTTCAGAGAATGAAGGAAAAGCTAGCGGAGCTCATCAGCAAAAAGAGAGAAGGATAGGAGCATATTTCCTTTCTTTTTCTTTTTCTTTTTCTTTTTCTTTTTCTTCCCTTCAGAAATGCGAGAGCTGGAGAGAGAAAGCGAGGGGTTTAGACTTTAGACTTTAGACTTTAGACTTTAGAGAACCGAGGAGAGGCAAAGCAAATAAGCAATGGTGTCTTTTTTGTTTCTCCTCCCGTTTTTTTTCTCCTTTTTGTGGGGTATAGTGGCTTTTCTTGGACCATCTCTGGTTCAACAAGTACTGTGACTCTCCAGTGATACCAAAACAACCTGTGGCATATTAATTGCTACGTTACTCGGATACTTTAAGGGCTTGTTCGGAGTTCTCCCACTCGCACAGTATTTGATACGATTCTCGTGCGATATTTCATGTGATAACCATAGTGTATTTTTAGTCATTGCTTCCTCACGTTGTCGTAAGGTTGAAGTCACTTATCTTCAAAAAGCATATTACTCCTGCATCTTATTTTCTCTTGTGTATAATAATAGTTTTTATTATATATCTTCGCTTATATATTATTTTTCAATGTATTAAATTATTTTTTAAATTAAAATTTAATATATATTTAGCCGCACCCGTATCTAAGATTTTTTAAAATTGCTGTATCGCCGCACCCGTATCGTATCGGATACGATACCCACACCCGCACTCGTGCAACATAGATTAATTGTGTTGTTCATTTCATTTTACTTTTCTGACCTTGTAAATAACATCGTCCATTAGCGAGTATGATCTCAGAGATGAATTCAGTATTTATGTCAGAGAGAGCAAGATTTATATTTTTTTCAGGAGAAGATGAAATAAGACACATTTTTAAATATACCTAGTTATTTTACAAAAAAAAAAAAAATCGTACAAATATACATGATTTTTTTGCAAAAAAAAAATTCAAGAAAGACGGCTGCCCCTGGGCTTATCTAGATCCGCCACTACATGATCTGATGTTTATATAGGAGTAGTGGGGAAAAACGTTTATAGGAGTATTGGAGAAAATGATATGAAAATTATAGTTATGACACGAAATGTCACGGTGCGTTGAATGACGCATTTTTAAATGAAATGTATCATCATTCATCATATAATAGTAGGTCATATCTGTATGTAGAAGATTATTCATGAGACGAACTTGACTAAACCAATAAGAACTCCAATAAAAAACGAAAACAATTAGTTTTTATTTTAGATGATTTTGTTAGCTTTTAATGAGTTTGTTATAGACATTAATTAGTTTGTTAGAAATACAGTTCTAATTAGTTAGTTACAAATGAATTCAGCTCTCTCTTATAAATAAGAGAAGCGATATTCCATAAGTTAGAATCAATTGATCCTGTTGTTTTCAAATTTCAAGCTCTGAATTACAGATGTGAGCGTCAAAGGCACTAGTCACAAAAGGTCTGGTGGTGGTTTGGATTCATCAATGAAACTGACAAGACTATGACCTCGTAAGACAGGCTGGATCTTGAATTTCAACAATAGATGATTATCTTGAGTAAGAATAGGTGTAGTAGCTCTTTTTTATTGTCAAGGCACTATCACTAGATGTTGAATTTGAGATCGTCATTTTGAGTGTGAGCTCAATGAAGCTCTGATACTATATAAGATAAAGAAAATAGAGACATGGGAGATAAGAAGAAGCAAAGAGAGACAAAATGAAGTGGATTTGATTTCTCTGTATTCACTCACTTACTTACATACAGAATATCACTCTTATTTATAAGAGAGAGCCGAATTCATTTGTAACTAACTAAATACAATTGTATTTCAACAAACTAATTAGTTTTTATAACAAACTTATTAAACGCTAACAAAATTAACTAAAACAAAAACTAATTGTTTTCGTCTTCATTGGAGTCACCTCTATAATGATCTTGTACAATATCAATCCAAGCTAGGCATTTTAAAACGGGTCAATGGATTGGACGAGTCAATGAGTTTGTCGGGCTGGGTCGGGTTGGCCGAAGTTTTTCTTTTTTTTTTGAATTTTTTTGAGATTTTTTATTTTTTTATTTAATGGGTTATTTTCGGGTTTGGATGGGTTATTTCTGAGTTTGCACGGGTTTTGCACGAGTTCGCATGGGTTTGGGTGGGTTTGCACGAGTTTGGACGGGTTTGGGTGGGTTAATGACGGGTTAGTCGAGTTGGGTCGGGTTTAACACAAATATTTTCCAACAAGATTAATCGCTATCCGTCTTTGACTCCTGATTTTTTTTTTAACGAGCTCGCACAAATTTGCGCTCAAATTTGACCGAGTCGGGTCACAATCTCAGATTTCTCGAACCGGATCAAAACCAGTACAGATTTTGTCAAATCACTTATTCAAGCGAGAAAGATAAGTATGTCATATAATTTGCTTGACAGGCTTTATGATTGAGGCTAATTTAACCTGCTACTCAAATGGAGAGAAAACGAACTGCTGAAAAGAAAAGAAAAGAAAAAGAAAAAAAAAAATGGACAAAAAGGGAGAGCAGCAGCACAACTGAAAACGAGGCTCAGTTAAAGAAAAAGAGGCCAAGCTGTCAGCGCTCTCCGGAAACGGATGCTCAGATTTTCTGTGGCAACATAACATAACAAGTTGGAGAACCCGTATTTCATATCATATGTCAAGTTGTCAACAAGCAACACTTTTTAATTAAATATTGGCATTGTAATATGTACCTAAAATTAAATGCAATTCCTCGATGGCAGAATCTAAGCCCACAAGTTGTTTCTAGCGACTCACCTACGTACAGTACATATATAATCACAAAGATGCTTATAACTTAAATAAGTATTTATATATAGCGAGATAGGTCAAGGTGTTTTTATGGACTATCAAATTTTTTGTACTTCACCTGTATATTTCGAATTTGAAAGTTCAAATGACTGTTTTAAAAATCACTGAGCATGATCTATATAGTATGACTTTTATATTTTTATTAATTATTTTGTTGTTTATTTAGAGAGGTCAAAAAATTGATTATCAAACAGTAAAAAAATATTGAGATTTGTTATTTTTAAAAGAAGTGTGTACAATTGTTCGTATTTCATGGTGTAGTAATTGTTAGATTAGCAAATTTGCATCACTTTAAAAAATAACAAAAAATTCTATAAAATGTAAAATCCGATCACCAACAAGATTTCAATATTGATATTAAGTTCAATGGTTTGGATCGATTGTTTGAACTTTGAAACTCGAGATATTCATACAAAGTACAGTGTGTGGTGTATTTTGCAAAGTAGAATAGACAACATGACCATCAAAAGATCTAATGGTCCACAATAACAAATGAGCGCTTTGCAAAGTAGAATAGCATAACTATATATATATATATATATATATATATATATATATATATATTGAACTGGGCCTTGGTGCTTGATTATCAAATAACACATACGAACGATTAAAATTTTGATTTATCATGCTCAATAATTTCTTTATATCAAAATCTTGGGATTCCAAAATTTTCTATTTTTAGAATTTTTAAGTACTTGTTTTGGATTTTTGAAAGTGACTTGTTTTATGTATAAACATTGAATATTTTATTATATTTTGGAGCCATTTTCAAAAATCCAAAACAAGTACTTAAAAATGCTGAAAATAGAAAACTTTGATATCCCACAAGATTTTGATATAAAGAAAGTATTGAGCATGATAAATCAAAATTTTAACCGTTCGTATGTGAGATTTGATGATCAAGAACCGAATATATATATATATATATTAGGGTGCTCCATGAAGCACCAAATCGCTAATGCTCCACATCGTATCTCCAATTTGAAAATTTCAATGACCGATCCGAACCATTGAACATGATCTACATACTGAAATCTACTCGGAGGTTGAATTTTACATTTTTTTGGATTTTTTTGCTATTTTTTAGAGAGGTAGGAAAATTATAACTTATGTTGGTCCAGAAACCGTTTGATTAGCAAATTTTCTATCTCTTTAAAAAATAGCAAAAAAATTAAAAATATATAAAATTCAATCTCCAAGTACATTTCAATATGTAGATCATGTTGAACTGTTCGGATCGGTCATTGGAATTTTCAAATTAGAGAAAACAGATGTGGAGCACGAGCAATTTGGTGCTCCATAGAGCACCCTAGCCACACTCTCTCTATATATATATATTAATTTGCTAACATATTAACACTATCAAAACTGAAAACGTGCCAACGGATGCTTATTTCGAATTTTAAACTAAAAACGGCTAATCCGGACCGTTGAAATTTTTGTCCATACTAAAACCTACGTAGGAAGCAATTATACATTTTTCGATTTTTTTTTACTATTTTATCGAAAGCGTTGAAGAATGTGTTGAAATTGGAGCTTTTTCTTAATCATCAGCTTAATGTATTTTCAATGCCTCCGATAAAATAGTAAAAAAATCGAAAAATGTAAAATTTGATTCGTACGTAGGTATAGTATGGACAACAATTTCAACGGTCAGATCGGTCGTTTTCAAATTGAAATTTAAAATAAGCATCCGTTAGCACGTTTTTAGTTTTGCTAACGTTAGTATGTTAGTCGGATTTTATATATATATATAGAGAGAGAGAGAGAGAGAGAGTAAATCTATGGTGTTTCTAGGAGCACCAAGTTCTCTCGTGCTTTTAACTCAAAAATACCAATAGACATCTTTAAATTTCGATTTATCATGCTTGATAATTTATTTATATCAAAATCTAGTAGGAAAAAAGTTTCTATTTTTTGAGTTTTTAAGTACATATTTTGGATTTTCAAATTGGTTCCAAATAATAATAAAATAATAAATATTTATATATAAACTATGTCATTTTCAAAAATTCAAAATAAATACTTAAATAACTCTAAAAAAATATTATTAAGCATGATAAATCGAAATTTAAAAGTGTCTAATGATATTTTTGAGTTAAGAGCATGAAAGACATTGATGCTCCTACGCCATAGTTTTATTCATATTTAAAACATTAATATGATTAATTAAAGGAATAAAGTGCTTTATTTTTAAAGAACTATGTTTATTTTGCAAAAAGAAGAAGAATAGAGAATAATATAAAACCAATAATGGACCGCACCAAGCAGTGGCGGGGTCAAATTTAAAAAGCAAAAAAAAAAGGCCTATTGTGTGTGAATATGGGGTCTGAATCTGCTGCTCGTAAAATTCTCGTTTGTTTCCTGCTTGTCTCGATCCGATCGTCACAAATTAATCGATCGCCACGGACGGATGTGATTTGATTCAGGGGGCAGATGTTTTGGCCGTTAGATGAGTTTTAAACGATCCAGATCGAAATAAGCAGAAAACAAGCAGTAATTTTACGAGCAGCAGATCCGGTTTCGTGAATATGAGCCAAATTGAGTTGACACTGAAAAAGTTGAATGTGCGTTACTTGATTTCCCTCTATATATCATTTCCCTAAATATATTCCTTGATGATAAGTTGATGTAGAACACATGACACAGGGAACCAGATCTCGCTTGTTTTCCTGCTTGTTTCGATTTGGACCGTTCAAAACTCATCTAACGGTCAAAGCATCTGCCTCCTGAATCAAATCACAGCCGTTCGTGACGATCGAGCGGTCGGAGTAGAGATTTAAGAGCAGCAGATTCGGACACATAACACAGGCACCTGACTTGAGTACTATGCAAAATATTTAGTAGGGACTAGGGAGGGCCCCAATGAAATGTTACACGGCGTGCTGCGTGCACTTCACTCAATTTTGTAGATTGATTATTTTATACACTGATTGTTTCACAGAATTCTAGTGGTCCATCTTTGGATGTCGCACCTGTGCTCTGCATGCCGCTATGATAAAGAACTAAAAGTTATATTAGACATCTTATATGGGAAATTTAAAATCGCAGTCCGGATCGGTTCAATTCGAGAGTAAATATGTATGGATTCGTAAAAAAATCAGGAGCTTTAGACGTGTAGCGTCCATTTTTGTTGAAAAAATCCGTATCAAATTCGGCCTGAAAAAGATCTGGTCCAACCCGTTATAACTCGCCTTAAAACCCGACCAAAATCCGAAAATAACCCATCTTAATTCGGATATAACTCTCTATAACACGTGATAATCCTATATAACATGATATAATCGCCATAACCCGGTATAATCTGCCATAACGGGACTAATCCGTCTTAATCCACTCTAACCCTGGTATAATCCATCTTAATCTGTCATTAATTCAAGTATAACTCATCTTAATTCGCCAATAACCCATCTTCGTTATTAAGTTAAAAAAAATCATAAAAAATGAAAAAAAAACCTACCAACCCGACTCCGACCGAACTCCCTCTAACCCGACCAAAATTCGCCAATCCGCTAAGGCGCTAACCCATGGGCCTTACATGGATTGCGGTCGGTGGTAAGACGAAATTATATACCAGAAACATAGGGTATTTTGTGTAATTTAAGCCAAAGTCCGATAAGTTTAGATCAAAATACCCAAGTTTAGTCTCAAGTTCAAGTTACTTCCCTAGAATTGGTTTACAATGCAGAAAATAGGTAATGGAAGCACAAGAAGCTATTTCTGGACACCTGGAGCAGTTGGGAGCGAGATCATACAGTTACAGGACTCATTACGGCCGTAACCACCACATTCCGAGACTGCAGATTCTAGAACTTAGCCAAAACCTCTTCAGATCAACCCATTACGGCTGTAACCAGTACCCATTACGGCCGTAATGACCCTTTCCCGAGAGATAGATTCCCAGTACTTAGCCACCACAGGAGCTAAATACACTCATTACGGCTGTAACCAACACACATTACGACCGTAATGGTGTTTTCCCGAGAGACCATATTTCAGGACTTGGTCAAATTCAGCCTCAGAAGAGCTCATTACGGCCGTAATGACCCTTCGTTACGGCCGTAACCGAAACCACCAATTCCCAGATTTTGGCACGCGCTGCCATTTTAGCACTCATTACGGCCGTAATGACCCATCATTACGGCCGTAACCAAGGTCGGCAGAGCAGTTCAGTTTTATTTTGGGAAGGTTATTAGAGGTTATTTTGGGATTCGTGTATTCATGTATAAATAGGGGGGTTTAGATCTGTTTAGGACATGCTTTGAAAGAGATAGTTTTTCATTACACTTTTGAGAGAAAGAGAGAGATTTTGGGGAAGAAAGAGAAGAAGAAGAGAAGGCCATTAGAGACTTCATCACTTTGGTTTAATCTTCCACTCCTTCTCTTGTTTTCTTTTACTTACTTAGTTGTATTTTCATGGCCATTAAGGGCTAATTCTCCATTAGGTTTTTAGGGAGACTTGAAACTTGGCTTGTATCTTACTTGGTTTAATGATATGATGATCGTTGTTTTTGTTATTATGGCTTGTGCTTGTTTTTATTGCTTATTATGATCTTGATCAAATTGCATACTTAGGATTTAATGGTTGTAATTGAGAAATTGAATTGTTAGATCCCGACCACAAGTAACAAGGTAGATGGTAATTTAAGTACCGAAACGTGACGATTGCCATCTATAGGCCAACTTGATTGAATTGAATAATTGTATCAAGTACCGAGAGGTGAATTGCAATTGTTTAAGTAGATTAAGGCAATTAGGACTTAATGAATTTAGACTTGGATGATCAAGTACCGAAAGGTTAAATTATTCTAGTTTAGATACGGTATTAACATAGAAATATCCCTTAGTACCAAACTTGTTAATTGCGCCTCCTGAATACAAGAACAAACCTTTAAATGACCAAGTAGATATAAACAAGTGGATAGAAACCCTAGAAACCTAAGCCTCTCATCTTAATTCTTGAAATTGTTAATTGATTTACTTAGTCTCAAAATTGCATAACACCAAAACCAATATTTCACTTTACAAAACTCAACCTTTAATTTCTTACTTAGATTAAAATTATTAGAATTTGATAACTAAATCCGACTTGTCCCTGTGGATTCGATCCCTAAGTACTACAATAGACAGTTGTATACTTGCAACCTCTATTTAATAACTAGGGTTAGTAAAACTCCTATCAGTCGGCTTAAAAAAATTTACCCGTCCAAACCCAGCCCGACTAACCCGTTGGACCGGCCAACTCGTGGACTGGCCATCCCATTGACCCGGACAGGTTTTGACCGGCCCGACCCACTTTCAACTCACTAGGGTCAGTTTGGCAAATCAAGAAATATCACTAGAAAAGTGCACTTTTGAAAAATAAAAATAGAATATTGTCATTTTGGAAGAGTGAAAGAAGAGTGCTACTTTTTATTATTAGGAAGATCGAAAATATTGTTTGACACTTGTTAATTAGAATAGTGCAAGTGTTGATAATTATGATAATAACAATGATGATAATATAATAATAATTACAATATTAAAGTAAATAAAATAATAACATAATAATATACATTATTTTTTTTAAATTAATAAAATAATATAATAATAGTGATTGTATAATGTAATGTTAAAAATTATAATTATGGTGATGATAATATGATAATAACTATAATGATAATGTACTAATAATAATAATATAGTAATTTATTTAATACAATAATAATAAAATAATTAATTGTATAAAATAATAAAATAAAATACTAAAAGTGATGGTACAGTATATTATTGATAATTTTTACAATATAATATAAATACAATAATAGCATAATAATAAATATAAGGAAGCAACTAACTGTCTCCCCTTACACGTCCCCCACTTACAAGCCCCCTTACACGTCCCCCATATAAGTTTTTATACTCAAATGTAGTAGTCTTTATATTATTTAGTAAAAGTCTTTATACTAAAAAATGATTATCATTGCATTTGTTCAATAAATTATTTATACAAAGAATTAAAAATAATTTATCATTACATTTGATTGGAGGGACGCGTAAGGGAGACAGGAACTGAAGAACAGTTATATTTACTCTAAATATAATAATAATGTAATAACATAACACTAAAAAATTAAATAAAATAGTAAAATAAAAACAATTATTATATGCTTAATTTTTAATATAAAAACAACATTTAAATCGATTCCTTTGTTCAAATGTGCTTATTTCTGTTTAGACAAAGAATGACCGATTAGAAGCAAGGCAATTTTTTACCGCATTGAACACAATCTACCTTGTGATGGCACATCAAGTCCAGTTTGCAAACAGTCAAGGAGAAAAACAGAAACAAATTCGCAGTGCAGTATTTGCTGAAAAGTGGAGGAACAGATTGCAAAACCAGAGAAAGAACAGTTCTACCAGTATTTGCTGAAAAAGAAAAATACCCCACCGCTGTACCAGTATTTGCTGAAAAATAGAAACAAGAATTTCAGACCTAAAACAACAGAGTTTCCATTATTCTTTCATGCACGATTACAATGAGAAATGCAGTATTTAGCACTGGTTTATATATCTACTTCACGAATTGAAATAGAGTAGAGTTAATTTACCGCTTGATTGCTATCACCGACGAACTAGCATGCAAGCCTGGTACCTAGCGAGCGAAGAGAGGAACTCTTTATTGACGGATTTGACTTTGGCGCTAATTTCTTCCGCCAGATTTTCACGCACAACACGAAAAAGAGTGCGAAGGGAAGCTTTTAATTAGATCCGAGCGAACAATTTTTTCCCAGCATATTGCAAAGAAATGGGAACTAGAACCAGAAATCTTCTCTATACCCATCAATTCCATACCCATCAAGGAGAATTGAAGAGCCCAATAGAGGAAAGATTTCATCATCTGGGATAGGAACCTTGACCCATATTAGACCAACAAAGAACAGAAAAAAAACAGACAACCCCAGCAACACCATCATCAATAAGAGTAGAAAGTGATAGCTAACAGTTTTCAAACAAGCAGATGTCAAGTAGCCAACAAACAACGTAACACACATCAAGTCGAGAACAACATAACATAACAACATGACAAGGATAAAACCTACGACTTAAGAAACAACTCATCTCCCATAACCGCATACAAACAACCAAAAACTGACTGCTGCAGCACACAGCATGAGAGGTGCAGTCAGTGGTGCCACAATGGTGGTGGTGATGGGGATCACTCCAGGGACAACACGGCAAGCTGCTCGGCAGCCGCAGGGGCATTGGATGCCTGCTGCTGCTGGGCGGCCACACTACGGAGCACCTCCATGGCCTCGGCAACCTTGGACTTGAGCGCATCCGGGGACTCCAGCAGGTGAAGCACCTCTGTCTGGTCCATCTCCAGCAGCATCCCCGTCACCTTCGCTGAGTGGTCATGCTCCAGCTGCTCCACCAACGGGTACAGGCTCTCTCCAAGCATCTACGTATTACAGTTCCAACATTAAAGAGGGGGGGGGGGTGAAACTATTAACATTCTACTCTGTGCGTTGACCAGATCTTCAAAATAACAAATGATTATACAATTGAATTTTATGAGCACAATAGAAAATAGCCATTCCTCCATAACAATGTGTGCCACTCTGTGCACAGCAAGGTTGTCATATGGTTGTGTAAAGTGTAAACACAATCTTATTTTCTGAATTTTCCAAGGGGAAAATGTGAAAATAATGGAACTGCATTCTTGTATACATACAGAAAACTACTTAAATATTATACAAAGATGCTATACCGTTCTCTGCTGCTCAGGATTGGCATTGGCAAGAGCAGTGGCAAGAGCACCGATGGGCATAGGCTGAATCATCCCTGGCATCTCACGCATGGGTGGGGCACCCATCTCATAGGGAGGTATCATGCCACCACCAACACCAGGCACTGGACCCTCAGGTCCCATGTTGCGACCTGGTGGGTAACGGTACATGCGACCCCTAGGGAACAACTGCCAAGTCCAAAGAAAGGAATACATTAACAAACTAAACAAAATATAATTAAGAAAAAAATAGCACTGGACATCAAATAATCAAACAAATAACACAAACACCATATATTCCATTAGATTCAACTAGATGGTTAGTTTCTGATAGTAAACAGGCCTACTAGATATGAGACCATTCTATGTTTCTCTCATTATTAAACATCCACAGCCCAATACACCTGCAGCCAGAGACATTTCAAAGAAAATGCAAAAAATCTAAGCACCTGGAAATGTTACTGAAGATCCATACAATACCATAACAAAACTTAACAGTAAAATAAGTTATATAGGGAGTACCTGTTGGCGAACAAGAGGCATGGATTGCTGTGGCTGCTGGACAGGCCCACCAGAACCAGGGCCACGACGCCCGCCACCTGGGCGAGGTGCCTGCTGCCCTTGTTGCACCATTGGAACTACAAAATTAGGCATTGGTGCCCCTGCTGGCCTCATCCCAGGTACCATCTGCTGCTGGAACCCAAATCCAGGCTATTACCAAGAAAATCAGTTGTCAGATTTTCCATTTACAATTTTGCATAGTATGACCAACAATCATAAACACAAGAAAAATAAAATTGTTTTTGCCATGTCATTAAATTCCAGTCCATTTGAGGTCAGTTTTCAATATGTCATGAGGTGCTACTGCAAATGCCAAAAGGCATGAAAAATAGCGTTGAGTGCATGTATCATAAACTAGAAAAATACCTGAGGGGGCATGAGAGCAGGAGGTGGCTGACCATAGAAGAGCTGCTGGCCCAGAGGGGCCCCTGGAGGATACATTGGGACCCGTGGAGCCAATGCAGGGCCCATCGCTACTGGCCTCATTTGCGAAAATTGTTGCTGATTAAAAAAAATAGTAATTTAAGTATCCAGAAATTCACAGGTTGTTGGGTGTTAGCAAACTTCAAATCCCTTAATTTGTTTAAAAGAATAGAACTGAGCATTTAGTGATAGTAAAATTTTTGATAGTTACTAAATGAGGCCAGATCAAAACCACTTTAAGAATGAGACTATTAATTCTAAGAAAGATCTGATGTCCCTACACCTCCATCTCTAATATGATTTAAGACCATATTCCCACCACCCTCCAAAAAATTAGTTTTTTCTTCTATTTGCTTGAGAGCACAGCAGGAAGGTTTACTAAAAATATTTGAACCAAAATGCCTATACTTTCAAGTCCTTTTAACAAATCCTAGCGCACTTCTAAGACACTAAGTTTGCAAAAAGGAACGACAAAATGCCTATAAAACTACTTGTCAGTAAAATAACAGTAAAATGATAGGAGAGATAGAGGGAGGAAGAACCTGTAGGCGAGCCCTTCTTTCTTCCTTGCGCTGTGCAACAGCAACATAGAGTGGTTTTCCAGAAATCAACTTCCCATTCATCTCATTAAGCTAGTACATAGTGAAGCAAGAGAAAATTAATCATTTTCTACCAACCTAGATCTCCACTGACATGTAGTTTTAGTAGAGTTAACAAATATAAAGAGAGAGATCCAACATAAAAGAACAAAGATGATAGCTTTACCGCTTTGGAGGCTTCTTCAGCTCTGGAAAATGCAACGAATCCAGATCCCTTGCTAATTCCATTCTGATCCCGCATCACCTGAAATCATAGAAAATCAATGAATGACAACTCAACAGCAACAATCACCATGTAACCACAATAAGCACAAAATAGATCACTCTTGTGACACACCCCTAACAGTGCAGATACCATAAATGCAAACAACTCACAGGAATAACCCATCTGACTATACTAAATTAATACCATACTGATTTAATAGGTCTAGGTATCCCACTAATTATATAATCGCCCTCAAATTTGACCTTTGAAAAAGGACACCATGTAAAATTAACAACACAACGACAAAAGCACAGCATTAAAGGATATTGTAGAGCACCCAATTACTACAACACAAGGCAAGACAGCACAAAGCCACGGTTACAATAGTACAAGAACAATTAACATACCTTGCAAGAGGTGATGGTACCGTGTTCAGAAAAGAGCTCCCTCAGCTTCTCATCACTGATGGAATCATCCAGATTCTTCAGGTACAAGTTCAAGCCTTGGTTTTTGTCAACAGACTCCTTGACAGTCTGCTCAAATCTCTCCTTGAGCTCCATCACCCGCTCAGTTTTCTTCTGGGCCTTGCCCACGTACCACTCCTTGTCACCAAACTTCTTCCCATTGAGTCCCTCCACGGCTTTGGCCGCATCCTCATAGTTCTCAAAGTTGACAAAGCCAAAGCAGCGGCTCTTCCCCTCCTCATCAGTCATCACCACAGCACTAGTGATGTTGCCATAGTTCCCAAAGATCTCTAGCAGGTCCTCCTTGGTTGTCGTGTCAGCAAGGTTCTTCACAAAGACATTGTTGAACTTGGTTTGTGTGGAGGAGTTATCACGGTCCTGCCTGCGTACGAATGGGCCCACAAACACAGGCTTGTCATTGATCAGCATGCCATTCAGCTTGTTAATGGCAGTCTGGGCTGAGTCCTCGTTGTCAAACTGGACAAAGCCGTATCCCTTGGATTCACCCGATGGGTCAGTCGCCACCTTGCATGACAGAATGGTGCCAAAAACCGAGAAAATGTCGTACAAGGCCTTGTTGTCAATTGTCTTGTCAAGATTCTGAAAATAAAATAGTTTTAAGTTTTAACATAGGTAAGGCATATTCTGACAACATACAAACCAATCAACATACATGATGGATTGTTTGTTTTTTTCACTATGAGGGCCTTGATGTGGAGAAATAAAATTTCGGAAGAGCTTGGATTAAAATTATACACAGGTAACTGTGTATCGGATTGCCATAAGAACAGAAGTACAGAAATCACTTTGGATAACTACAGTCATCAGCACCAAAGGAAGAGAAGAGCCTCCAGTTTTTGTGAATTGCACCCTATATGTCAACCTTTTGAACGCTCCTTTTGTGAGAATATTATAAGAATATAAAAGGGACATATTCCTCAGTTTATCATGCTTCCTAACAAAACCATTGGACAGGCAAGGCCTCTGAGATAGCCATTTCAGCAATTCCTCAAATTTATGTACTTACTGAAAAAGGAATAAACTAAAGAGGTGCAAAAGGTAAAATAAAATTTGAATGAGATAGTTAATAAACCTTAATGAAAATGTTAGCAGTGCCACTCTTGCGTGTGCTGGGGTCGCGGTTAGAATACATCACACGAATTGGCTTGTTGTTCACCAGTGTAAAGTTCAGCGCATCCAATGCTCTCGCGGCTGCGAAAATTGAAGCAAAATAGTAATAAAACTCTAACAGAACCAGAGGAGGATACAAATCAGAAAGAGAAACAAGGAAAGAAAGGTAACCATCAATGGGGTTGTTGTAGTTAACATAGGCGTAGCCGAGGGACCTCCTGGTGCTGACATCACGGCAAACCCTAACTGACACGACGGGGGCCACCTGGCTGAACATGTCGTAGAGCTGCGAATCCATCACACTGGGGTCGAGATCTCCCACGTACAGCGACGTCGCCGCCTGAGGAGGAGCCCCGCCGCCTCCGACTCCGTTTGGGGGACCCGCCACCGGAGCTCCCTGCACAGCCACACCGTTTGGCATCGCCTGAACCTGCGCCATCTCCCTCTCTCCAAAGATATTTTTCTGTCTTTTTTTTGTGGTTTTTAATTGGGTAGTTTGATCTTCCTAACAATCAATCCCTACGAGATACTAGTAGATAGAGAGATAAACTGGTCTCGATTGATTTTTGTGGTGTTTTGGATTGAATTTTTGGGGAATTTTGGGATTTTTCAGATTTTTTTGGGTTTTTTTTTGTTAAGGAATAAAGGGGTAAAGGGGAGACGAAGAAAAAGGCAGGGAGGCAGCAAACTGCACCGCGGCTCTTCCTCCTAACCCTAGCGCACCCTTTATCCCTCGCTTTCTTCTCCTGATTCCTTTGCGTAGACCCGGCGTACCACTAAATAATGAATTAATTAATTCTAATGTCATGTCTAATGGAAATATGGACTGAATGAGCAAAGTAGAGTACTTGATTGATGGTTCTCGAATTTAATGCAAGCCCGCCTGCAAGTCAGGATTATTCTATTTCTTGCTAAGAGGTAGGACACTAAGACGCATGGATACCGTTCGATCCTTTTCGTGGCTTGACACATGTCATGTATATCGTAGGAACCGTCGGATTGGACATGAGATAAGCGGTTACGATTGATAATCTAGTGTAATATTCATCCAGAAAAGTATGAAAAAGTTTGGGTCCGTTTGAGTTTGATTTACAAATCGAGGAATAAAATAATGTGATTTTGAAATAATGATAGAAAAATATTGTTGACTATTCAGAAAAGCGAAATTGTAATTTGACAAATATCAATTAAAATAATATAAATGTTGATAATTATGATAACAATAATGATGCTGATATAATATAATAAAATAATAAAAATTAATATTAATATGCATTATTTTTAAAAATAAATAAAAATTGATGATGATGATGATAATAATAATATAATAACATAATAGTAATAATGATAATATAAGAAAAAATATAATAATTATAATAATATTATTATTTTGAAATAATAAAATACTAATAATGTAACTATACTAATAATTACTATCGAGAGTTGTTTATATGTTCAATTTGAAATGTTTCTGATGGCATAATCAGGTTAATGACACATTATTGACTAGAAAATATGAGGCTAATTACAATTTATAAGCGTTTAAAAAATAAAGTACTGAATTCCTTGACCCCTTGTATTGGATATATATTGATGCACGCTAAACCAAGTAGGCTTGTGATTTGTTGATCCAGGTAATAGAGAAAAACCCCTGTACCAAGACTAAAACACTGAATGTAGGCATCTTGTGGATCATCACCGAATACCCATGCATTTAGAACTCATAGCAGCAACTTTATATGCAAATAAAGTACTGGACTACTGGGCAACAGCAAGCACGATCGATGAACATACCGATAAAATCAGCTATTACACACCGAAGAAAATGTATATAAATTGGTACCTTAGAATGCAAATAATCTGAAACGAACTTGAGCTCATATTGGACAATGCTGAATATCCTCATTCCCTCTCTCTGATCTCCGTCCATGGCCCTCTCAATTGTAAATTGTAATGCTCTTCCAATTTCTGACCACAACTAAGAGATTGAGAGAGATGAAATAGAGGGGAACTCACTAAATTGTCTGAATATATTTTTTATATTCATTTCTTAAAGGTGATGAACCTAAGGCCTAATTAGAGGAGACAGATCACTGGTACCAGTTGATACCAGAAAGTTTTCTTTTCTGATATCCCTCTGGTGCAGGTTCAGAGTTGTCATAAATAGCAATAAGGTCATGAATCAGTGTTAGAAACAACCCTGTTATTGATTGTTTAATAATTTCGTCTTTGATGTCTCAAGATCCTTGTCTTAGAAAATTTGTTTTTTAACTCAAATTTATCAGTATTAATAAAAATATGGTTGTGATCTGCCAGAAAACATTTTGCATAGTCTTGACATACATTCAAGGGCAGAGCTACGTGGAGCAGGGTCATCCTGGAATTTTTTTTTCAAAATTAATTATGTATTTGATTTTTTTTTTTAAATATGCTTATAATTTAGAAATTTTAAAAAATATACACTATTTTGAACCATTCTAAAAAAATCGTAAATTTTGAACCATTCTGACAAAAATAATGAATGTGCCCCTGCATACATCATATTTGGACATATGGCATACATGTAGCATTCTATTAGTGACCCTAGCTATTTTGTATTCAGATTTGAACTCTCGACAAAAATGATGCCTACAAGTATGACAAAAGATACAACAAGAAGACCAAGTTTAACAAACCTAATTCTAGAAAGGTGATACATAAATCTAGAGTTAGAAATGATTATAGGACTACCAACCAATATAGAGCTCAATCACCAAAACTCTATGTTAAGGATATGTACGGTATATTTCATGAGATATACAAGAATAGGAGACTTGGGAACAATTTTGAAAGAAAAATGTTTGAAAATGCTTTTCAACTAATAAGACATAACCCTAGAAATGCTATAAATAATCATAATAATTTTAGTAGCAATTTTCAAAAGAGAAAATTGTATATGGATAGTCAATCAATATATCATCCAAAGAACATAAGAAACTTTCATGACAAATATCGATTAGTGATGAGTTATTGGAAACCAATTAACAATAACAACCATGGTCATAGCAACCTTAACTCTGAAGCAACATTTTGCTCGTTTTGTTTGAGATTTGGACATCATGAATATTTTTGTCGTTTTAGAAAAGGTAATTTGTGGAATCACTTGCACTTCCTAGCACAAGTGGTACCAAACATTGTCTAGAGAGTCACTAGACTTCCCCCATTTGATCATCATTTTGTATATTAGTTTGAGGGAGAGTCATGTAGCAAGATGTATAATTCAATGTATCGTTTTGATTGAGTTATATGTTTTGTGAAATTTAATTGATCTTTATATCCAAGTCACAATCTTATCTGAACATTTGCATGAGCAATAATATCATTTGACAGCTGAATTAAGCCCTATAAATATTAAAGAACAAATTTGGAGCATATCAATAAATTAAAACTGAATAAATAACAAAAATTAATCCTAGCATTATACAAGGCGTTGCAACGGGTTAGGAACCCAATAATAATGGCTGAAAACTCGTTATAACGAGTTAGAAAATCAAAACTAGTCGTTAAAAGAAATTAATTGATTGAAGCGATTACAGAAGAAGTGAGAGAGGCGTTATAACGATTGAGAGAGGCGTTATAACGCATCAGCAACCCGTTATAACGAGTTGTTGTAACGATTGGGTAAAAACTGCCTATTTAAGACTTTCTCTTCTCTAAACTTACTCAAATTGCAATCTACTGAGCGAAATTCCACTCTCTAGTAGTTACTAAACCAATTTTCCCTCCAAAAAACTCAATAAACTTCCTTAATTCTCAAAGCAAGATGTTTTTCAATACCACAATGATAAGAGTAATTAATTATGAGTAATTCTAATCATAGTAATTCATTTATGAGTGGTAACCATTAAAGAAAACACCATGAGAAGTGTGTCAGATCTGATAACTTCATTTATGGCTGATAAGTCCAAATTATATATACCAATCACTAGGGTTTTTGATGCAAATTGATCAAGTCTAATATCATTTTAGATTTCATTTAAGATTAAAATTTGCATTTTTTTACTTTGTTTCTTGCAATTTATGTCGAGAGTCGGTTACTGCGTATTTGTTAATTTAATGCAGATTTTGCAGCAATTTTGAAGCATTCAGCAGCTGACTCGTCTGACTCGCTTTGGACTCGCTTCACTTTCATGTCACGTCATTTTTCACCTTGACCTCTATTTCACCTTCTTGGCGCATGTCCTTTTCATGAACAAAATGGAGACGAGTTCATATTTTCAAAGAATAAGGAGGATGTGACAAATTCATATTTGACTGAAATGGGCGCATATCTCTTCTGATGGCATTTATTCAATATTTATGATTGGCGCATATCTCCAATTGAAGCAACTCCTTAATTAATATAGTGCGCATGAGATTGAAGTGCATGAGCTATAAGAAAATCAAGGCAAATATTTTCTCGCGCTGAAAATCAATTAAAATCAAATGATCTCCTTCAATTGCTCTCTTTGGCGCTAAAGACAAACATGGTAATGTATCAATGAAATTTTCGCTAATTAATCAATACATCAGCGCAAGACTCACAATTCATCCTTCAAATTATTATCCCACATGGGTTGATTTTTGTACCTCAAGCTCTTTGCTCTCCTATATAAACATTGTCATCTCACACTTTTGAAATCATCTCATTCCATCTCACTCTCTCTTCTTCTTTCTTGGCCGAGGCATTTGCTCTTGGCCGAGAAAATCATTTTTCTTCCTCCATTGGCAAGGTCTTCATAGGAGCAAGCGGGCTTGACGGTGCAAAACGACATCTCTTCTTGAGTTGCAAGAAACGGGTTTTATTTTCTTTTTTTTTAATTTTATTAGAGATTTTTGTTTTAGCTTTCTTAGTTATTCTTGCATTTGTTGTAGCCATGAGAGGCTGATCACCTCTTTAGGACCTTAGGGGTAGCTATACAACTTGGTCTTTAGTATTTGAATTGTTGTAACCGATTTGCTATTGGATATTGCTTCTTTGATTTAATTTGTTCATCTTAGGGTTTGATAGATTGAATTGAGAAATCGTTTGTCGAATCCTGACTAAGAAGAAGCACTTAATCGCTATCGTACCCGAGAGGGACCTTAGCTGATTGAGAGGCGAGTTAATTATATTTGAATTGCGGTATCATAGCGTAATTGCACGATACCGAGGTTTAGGGCTAATTAACCATGGTGCGTACGTCAATTCTACCGTAATTCGGAGTTTGATTAACCCTCGACTTCGGTTTACGTTAGAGTAGGTATTAGCTCGGGAGACCAACTGCTAATACCTACCATTATTCACCTTGACCTATTCCATAGCGGTTGTTACATTAATTGAATTGCTAAAGAGAAGTTGAATAGTGAACCTAAGGGCCTAGACCTCCAACCTTGATCACACAAAAACTCTTAATTGCTTTGCTTATTTTAATTTTAATCGGTTACGAAACAAACATTCAATCTCCAACTTTTTACTTGTTTAGAAATTTTAATCGTTCGGTTCTATTTAGAAATCGACTTGTCCTTGTGTTCGACACCCAATTCGTACCAACGACATCGTACACTTGCGATTAAATACAGTATTTGGGTAATTAAAACTTGAGAAATAATAGTATATAAATACCGCATCAAGTTTTTGGCGCCGTTGCCGGGGACAACGGTATCTCTTGTAGGACTTAGCGATTAGTTCTAAGCAATTTTCTTTTCTTTTTTATTTTTCAGATTTTTGTTGCTCACATTATTTGCGAGTTCTCTCTTTGCCTTGTAGGCTTAAGTCTGGCGAAAGAAGAAACGATCACACCGTTCCTTCCTAGACTTCCCGATCACGAGCCGAACTCATCTGACATCATCCAAGCAAGACAAAGAGCTAGAGCCGAGCACCGACTCCTTCCGAGGGTAATACCAAGAAGGTTAGACATGGCGGAAGGGCTAGATGAACTAAGAGCGAGGGTGGCGCAGCTCACGAACCAACTCGAGCAAGCCAACCACAACCGACCCGATCAATGCGATCAAAACCGTCCACTCCGGGACTATACCGCTCCGCGTGCCAACGAGATCCATTTGGGGTACACAACCCCTAATATATTGGCGGAGGAGTATCAAATCCCACCCGGGTGGTTGAACTCGGTGCAAAGGACCTTATTTTACGGGTTGGCGCACGAAGACGCTGTGCAACACCTTGCCAAAAATTGTGCGGGATGCTCAAAATCTGCACAATTAGTCAAGAAGATCTCAAGTGCATGACGTTCACTTTCTCTCTCGCCGACAAGGCCAAGAATTGGATCCGCGGGCAAAGGCCCGAGAACATGGATACATAGGCCAAGATTGTCGGTGCTTTCCTCAATCGGTTCTTTCCTCCGGCCAAGACCAACAATATTAGACATCAGATCCACAACTTCCAACAATGGAACGACGAAATGATGGCAGAAGCGTGGGAGCGTTTCAATGAGTTGCAGAGGACTTGCCCACATCACGGCATCGAGGCATGGTCCCTTCTTCAGATCTTTTATGGGAGTCTCTTGCCGCATAATCGGGGAATGCTAGATGCAGCCGCCGGTGGGAGCCTCGTCAACAAGGGCGTTGTGGACGAGTTTAAGCTAATTGACGACATGGCATTGAACCAAAGCCAATATCATAGGCCAAGAGATGCACCGGTTTTTGTGCAAAAGAAGGTCAATAAGGTGGAGTCTAGTGACCGTTTGCTAGACGAGATTGCCGCTCTTAACCGAAAAATCGACGGTCTTAGCGTCAATGCGTTGAACTCAAACCAAGTGCAACCGTCGCCTTTCTCCGCTTGCACTTTTTGCGGCGGATTTGATCACCTCTCCATCAACTTTTACACGGTGGCACCTAACGATGGGGGTTTCGAAGAAGTTAATGCGGTGAATCAAGTAAATTTCTGCTCAAATAACAACCCCTACTCAAACTTTTACAATCCAGGGTGGAGGAATCACCCTAACTTCTCTTGGAAACAAGGTAATCAACAAGCGCAAGGCAATCAAGGTAATCAAGGTAACTTCAATCGTCAAAATTGGGGTAACCAAGGTTACGGAAATAACCAAGGGGCGAGAGGTTTTCAGCAAAAGCCCAACATCGAGGTCATGCTTGAGCAATTCACGACCAATCAAAAGAAAGAAATGGATGAGTTGAAGACACGAGTCGAGTTGCTAGCTACACAAAACAAGCTTTTGGAGACTCGAGTGGCACAACAAGCCACTCAATTTGCTCGACAACCCGGCACACTGCCTTCCAAGTCGGAGGACACCGAGAAGATGCCAGTCAAGGCAGTGTCAATCAGAGGTGATCACATGCACGAGATGGTCATGGAATTGAAGGAAGTAAGGCACGAGCGAATCTCCACATCCGAGGAACATGCCTCAATGAAAAAATCAAAAGAGGACTCTCCAAAGGTTAGTACAGAGGTACCGGTGTATGTATCTCCGCTCAGGTACGCACCTTTTCCCCAAAGGTTGATCAAGGCTAACGACGATTGCAAACTTGGTAAGTTTAAGGCAATGTTGAACCAATTGAACGTGAATGTACGGTTTGACGACTTGATTGTCAAAATTCCCTCTTATGCCAAATTCTTGAAAGAAACACTAACCAATAAGGAAAAGGTAGATGAGAGGGAAATTGTGTCAACAACAAAAGGATGTAAGCATGTTGCTTGTCAACAAATTACCCCCTAAGTTAAAGGATCCATGTAAAATCACCATTCCTTGTTCGATAGGAATGACTAAGTTCCATAATGCCTTAAGCAACCAAGGAGCCGGAGTTAACTTAATGCCAAAATCTATTTTTGACAAGTTGAAAATTAGTGCTATTAAACCCATTGATATATCATTGCAACTTGCTGATGGATCAACTAGGAAACCGGTGGGAATTGCGGAGGATTTACCGATTAAGGTCGGAAAATTCTTTGTGCCATGTGATTTTGTCATAATTGAGATGAAGGAAGACCTCGAGGTACCGATAATCTTAGGGCGACCGTTTCTTGCAACAATGGGAGCCATGATTGATGTTAGAAATGGTATTCTCATGTTGAACATCGGACATGAGCAAGTGAGGTTTAGTGTTGAGAAACAGTCCCCTCGTCCTTCTAACATAATTTCTTCTTGCAAGAATAAAAATTTCAGCAAATCACGAGGAGAAGAGACCAGGAGAAATTCAATACAAGTTCTGGAGGAACCAACAAAGAGAGAGGAGCTCCAGAAGGCTACTATTGAAAGACCGTTGGAGAACGTGCTTGAAGATCTGGATCCAACAGTTGGAGTCGAGCAAAATGAACCAAATTTCTCTTCTTTGCGAGTCGCAAGGGAGGCTTGTGGGCCGCAAGGCCTTTCGCAAGCATGCGAGATTGGTGATCCTCTACACAGGTCTTGCGGGTCACAAGGCTCAGTTCAAGTGCTTCAAAGACATGCTGAAGGAGATGATTTTCAAGAGGCTTTGCGGGCTGCAAAAATATCATGCGAACTGCAAAGTAATTCCCTGAGCGCTCCAGAATCAATAGAGAAGTCTTTGCGGGCTGCAGGAAATTTTTGCGGGCCGCAAGAGTGCACCCAAGGCGAAAATTCTCCAAGTACATTACCATCTGCTGGCCGCAAAAATTTGTCTGCAGACCACAAACATACCCCCAAGGAGGTTTTCTCAACACAAATCATGCCCGAGTTCGCCAAGACCTCCGACCAGTCGCCCGATACGACCCCAAATGTCAGGATGAGGCCTCTCCCAGTATCAATTCCTAAAAGGCGCAAGAAACCTCCAGACCTTTCACTTGCACCTTCTTTCTCAGCCAAAAACACATTTGGTCTTGTCAGAACCCTCTCAAATTTGCCTGATCAAAGGGCTAAGGCCAGAGACATCTTACAAGGTGACTTGAACTTTTATAAGAAAGAAGAGCGTTCCACCAAGCTTGAGGAAATCAAGAGGGCCTTCGAGACAACCATTGAGATGGTCATGCGAGATTATATGCTCGATCAAGGAGCGGAGGAAAGCTGGAGCGTGCACATGGTGGCATACAAGGACGGAACACATCCCAACTCCTACACGCATGGAGAGCTGGTTGGAGGGAAGAAACACACTTCTCTCACCAAACAAAAGGATTGACAAAGTGGCACAGTCGAGCTCACGACGATAAACTGAGCATCACCCCGTCAACCATTGTGAGCATTCTCCCTCCCTTTCTCATTTCTAATTTTCATTGCTTGACAATTCGCAACGAGGGCGTTGCAATTGAATACGCGTGGGGGGAATTGTTTGCATAAGAATTGACATGTATCTAGGAGTAGTGTAATGTAACTTAATTTAGGCTAGTCTAGATATGAGCATGATTTGTAATTGTTGAATTCTAAAAGGAATTGATGAACTGTTGGGCCTATTTGAAAAATTTATATCGGTGATTTTGGTAGTATAACCCCATGGCACAAACAAAAAAAAGTTTTAATTTTTCCATTTATAATTAGTTTTTCTTCTTCTTCTTTATTTTCTCTTTCATTTAAAGATTTTCATAGGATTTCAACGACGAGTTAAGTATACTTCTATTTAAAGTTAGAATCCTTTGTGAAATCATTTGAATTTTATCGAACTATTTTCCAATAACTCATAACAATCAAAATTAGTACCCACACCAATGGAAATAGCAGGTTGTGTTACCTTTGTGCACTTAAAAATCTTAGAAACCCCAAATCAAAATTTTAAGTGATTAATCCAAGAAACGACGAGTGTTGATTAGCGGATCCTACCTTGCCCAATTTTTCTACAAGGGAATTTGAAAAAAAAACACAAAAATATTTGCTTTTGTTGTTTTTATTTATTTTTAATCATTTAGGTCCCCGCTAATCAATTACTTGTCCGCACACATGTAAATAAATAAGTGACCTTAAGCCTCACAAGTGCTGGGACAATTGTCCACGGGTGGATGGTACCAAATATAGCACGAGGCAACCTCAAGAGCGCGATTCAAGTGAGAGTTTCTCCCTGCGCGAGGTTCAAGATTTCACATTTTTCGGGTATTTCTAGAGTTTTTAAAATGAACAAATGATAAAGCGGAACGCGTAATGAGTGTGGGTTAGATTCTTTGAGTAGGTTGTTCGTGAAGTAAAAAGAGAGTAGTTCGATATTTTGAAATGATCTTGCAAAGGACTCGGTAGAGATATGCATAGTTCGCGTTGATTTCTTTGAAAAAATTTCATGGCATTTAGAGTAAACTTTTAATTATGTAAAAACATAAAAATTGTGCCCGTGAGGTGAAGAAGACTACTGAAAGATATTCCGATCTAGGCCCAAATCGAAATTGGTTCCTTTTCGATTCGACTAATTCACAAGTTTGCTCATTTTGCTTTGTGTTATTTGCTTTGAATAAATGAGTATTGGTTGAAATTGCTGAACAAGTCTTAGTATCGACTTGGACTTGCTTGGGGACAAGCAAGGTTCGAGCGTGGGGGAATTTGATAAGTCCCAATTATATATACCAATCACTAGGGTTTTTGATGCAAATTGACCAAGTCTCATATCATTTTAGATTTCATTTAAGATTAAAAATTGCATTTTTTTTACTTTGTTTCTTGCAATTTATGTCGAGAGTCGGTTACTGCGTATTTGTTAATTTAATGTAGATTTTGAAGCAATTTTGAAGCATTCAGCAGCTGACTCATCTGACTCACTTTGGACTCGCTTCACTTTCATGTCGCGTCATTTTTCACCTTGACCTCTATTTCACCTTCTTGGCGCATGTCCTTTTCATGAACAAAATGGAGACGAGTTCATATTTTCAAAGAATAAGGAGGATGTGACAAATTCATATTTGATTGAAATTGGCGCATATCTCTTCTGATGGCATTTATTCAATATTTATGATTGGCGCATATCTCCAATTGAAGAAACTCCTTAATTAATATAGTGTGCATGAGATTGAAGTGCATGAGCTGTAAGGAAATCAAGGCAAATATTTTCTGGCGCTGAAAATCAATTAAAATCAAATGATCTCCTTCAATTGCTCTCTTTGGCGCTGAAGACAAACATGGTAATGTATCAATGAAATATTCGTTAATTAATCAATACAGCAGCGCAAGACTCACAATCCGGCCTTCAAATTATTATCCCACATGGGTTGATTTTTGTACCTCAAGCTCTTTGCTCTCCTATATAAACCTTGTCATCTCACACTTTTGAAATCATCCCATTCCATCTCACTCTCTCTTCTTCTTTCTTGGCCGAGGCATTTGCTCTTGGCCGAGAAAATCATTTTTCTTCCTCCATTGGCAAGGTCTTCATAGGAGCAAGCGGGCTTGACGGTGAAAGACGACGTCTCTTCTTGAGTTGCAAGAAACGAGTTTTATTTTCTCTTTTCTTTTAATTTTATTAGAGATGTTTGTTTTAGATTTCTTAGTTATTCTTGCGTTTGTTGTAGCCATGAGAGGCTAATCACCTCTCTAGGACCTTAGGGGTAGCTATACAACTTGGTCTTTAGTATTTGAAGTATTTAATTTATGGGTGGTAACCATTAAAAAAAACACCACAAAAATATCTTATCCTATTAAGAGAAGTATTTATCATAGGATTACTTCATTTATGGGTGGTAATGTTACAAGAAAACACCACAATGTTTCAGAGCCTACTACGAGAAGTCTTTGTTCTTCGAATACTTCAGTTAAGGGTGGTAACATTTCAATAAAACACCATGATGGAGCATAGATTACCACTTTAGGTGCTTCATGTCCGAGTACATGCTTTATGCACGGTAAACAATCAACAAAACATCACAAAGCATATAATGCTACTACGATAAGTGTTTCTTGTCTAAATACATCATTTATGTGTGGTAACCATTACAGAAAGCACCACAAAGCATCTTATCCTACTACGAGAAGTGTTTCTAATCTGAGTACATCATTTATGGGTGGTAACCAATAAAGAAAACTCCACAAAATATCTTATCCTACAATGAGGAAGTATTTCTGATCAGAGTACTTCATATATGAGCAGTAACCTTTCGAGAAAACTCCACAAAACATCATATCTTACTACGAGAAAAGTTTCTTCTCCGAGTACTTCATTTAAGTATTGTAACCATTCACTAAAACAACATGAAGAAGTTTAGGATACCACTCTATGTGCTTCATGTCAGAATACTTAATTATGACTGATTCTGATCAGTGTAATTCATTTATGGGTGGTAACCATTAAAGAAAACACCACGAGAAGTGTATCAGATCTGATAACTTCATTTATGGGTGGTAACCATTAAAGAAAACACCACAAATTATCTTATCCTATTAAGGGAAGTGTTTCAAATTGGATTACTTCATTTATAAGTGGTAACGTTACAAGAAAACACCACAATGTTGTGGGGTTTTGTTACGTGCATGATATGCGGAATTTTAAAAATTTCATGCAACCCAATTTAAATCTCAAGGATCATGTGTATAAAATTTGAATCTAACTACGAGTTTGTGAATTTAATACCTTACTTGGTATCGTAACCAAGCGCGACGACTTTCTTTGCGTAGAGGTTGCTCGCGTCTTCACAGTAAGGATGTCGGTTCTTGTCTCGTCTCACGAAAGCTTCCCAAGCGTGAAGCCTCTACCGCGTTCACTCCTTGACGAGTCGAAGCAAGATTGCTAGACCTTCTATAGAACAAGAATTTCTAAATCTCCTTTTGTCTCAACACATGAGAGGAGATGAAAATCTCTTTTGAATTGGATTTCCCATTTTTTTTTTCTTTTCGGTTTTAAAAAGAAACGCCAGAGAGGTTATCCCCTCTTGATATCACCTCATTTTGTTGTTATAAAAACCCAGCGCATCTTTTATATATGAAACCGATTTTCCAAAAAAAAAACATATATATTTATATATATATATATATATGGATGAGAGAGAGAACCAATTCAGCCAAAAATAGAAGTTATTTTTAACTTCAATTTCTTGCACACAAAGATGAGCCAATAATAGTATTGTGCTTTATGAGCTTGAGCTCACCCTGAGCCCAAGTACATCTCATCCATAATTTGGACCTCGCCCAAATTGATCCAATTCAAAGTTAATTAATCATGTCCCACATAATTAATTATTGTTCTATGCTTCAACTTGTCAAATAGAGCGACCCAGTAGGATCTATGTCATGATCAGTAATAAATTAATAAACATTAATTTATAAATCATAATTGGCATCTAGCAATGCATTATGATCACCTGATCAAACACAGACAAATCGTGATCCTTTGTTCTTTCGTATTGATTCTCTTGTCACGTAATATCATTGATTAATGTCAAGCGTAGGAATGTGTCATCCTTGAACATTAATCATTTTCTTGATCCTCAGTGCATAATTATTATTTGTATCATCCCATGATCACAAATGCATGCTTAACAATTATCACTGCATCAAGGGGCCCAAAGATATCACTAATCTCATATGAAATGAGACGGACAAATATATCCTATTGACTATCAATAACTTCTAGCATAATTCACGTATATTCGGAAATTACCTTTATAGCTCTCGGTTAAAAGCAGCGTTTGATAATCGAACAAAATATATATTAATTATCTAGAATTATGATATCTCAGATAATAGAATCAATACTAAATTATGACTTTGCTGATGACACGAACACAATCTCTACAACAAGTCAAGGTGGGTCATGTCCAATACCACGTACACCGTACATGTATATCTATGTGATTAAACAGATACCTCGTACCAGTGATCTGTGAAACATGATCACACATTAATCCACATACTAGTCTATATATAATCATTCAGTGTTCCATGCCAATGATATAAGACTAGGGACTATTAAGAGTTTAATAATTAATCATAGAGTTTCACAATTCAAGTCCTCAACTCAAATAATCTATGAAATATATAAAACTCAAGGAACAAAATGATATAAATCATCCAATACATAAAACTAAACAAGAGTACCATCACAAATGATTGGTCCTCTAGGTCACTTAACTAACAAATGTGTCATATCTTACTACGAGAAGTCTTTGTTCTTCGAATACTTCAGTTAGGATGGTAACCTTTCACTAAACACCACGATGGAGCATAGGTTATCACTCTAGGTGATTCATGTCCGAGTACATGATTTATGGGCAGTAAACAGTCAAGGAACATCACAAAGCATCTTATCCTACAATGAGAAGTGTTTTTTATCAGAGTACTTCATTTATCAGTGTTAACCTTTTGAGAAAACTCCACAAAGCATCATATCTTACAACGAGAAGAGTTTCTTCTCCGAGTACTTCATTTAAGTGTTGTAACCATTTACTAAAACACCACGAAGAAGCATAGGATACCACTCTTTGTGGGTCATGTCTGTGTACTTAATTATGAGTGATTTTGACCAGAATAATTAATTTATGGGTGGTAACATTAAGAGAAAACACCACAAAACATCTATGAGCGGTGATCTTTCCAGAAAACTCCATAGAGCGTCATATCTTACTAAGAGAAGAGTTTCTTCTCCGAATACTTCATTTAAGTGTTGTAACAATTCACTGAGACACCACGAAGAAGCATATGATACCACTCTATGTGCATCATGTCTGAGTACATAATTATTAGTGATTCTGATCAGAGTAATCCATTTATGGGAAGTAACCATTAAAGAAAACACCATGAGAAGTGTGTTAGATCTGATAACTTCATTTATGGCTGGTAACCATTCAAGAAACAACACAAAACATCTTATCCTATTAAGAGAAGTATTTCAGATCGGATTACGTTATTTATGGGTGGTAACGTTACAAGAAAACACCACAATGTGTCATAGCCTACTACGAGAAGTCTTTGTTCTGCAAATACTTCAGTTAAGGTTGGTAACCTTTCACTAAAACACCACGATGGAGCATAGATTATCACTCTAGGTGCTTCATGTCCGAGTACATGATTTGTGGGCGGTAAACAATCAAGGAAACTCACAAAGATTCTTATCCTATAATGAGAAGTGTTTTTAATCAGAGTACTTCATTTATCAATGTTAACCTTTTGAGAAAACTCCACAAAGCATCATATCTTATAACGAGAAGAGTTTCTTCTCCGAGTACTTAATTTAAGTGTTGTAACCATTTACTAAAACACCACGAAGAAGCATAGGATACCACTCTATGTGGGTCATGTCTGAGTAATTAATTATGAGTGATTTTAATCAGAATAATTAATTTATGGGTGGTAACCTTTAGAGAAAACACCACAAAACATCTTATTCTACTACGAGAAGTGTGTCAGATCAGATAACTTCATTTATGGATGGTAACCAATCAAGAAACAACACGAAACATCTTATCCTTCTATGTTTTTCTGATCAGAGTACATCATTTATGGATGGTAACCTTTAACTAAAACACCACGAAGGAGCACAGATTTCCACTTTAGGTGCTTCATGTACGAGTACATGATTTATGGGCAATAACAATCAAAGAAATATCACAAAGCATCTTATCCTACTACAAGAAGTGTTTCAAGTCCGAGTACATTATTTATGGGTGGTACGCATTAAAGAAAGCACCACAAAGCATCTTATTTTAAAATGAGAAGTGTTTCTGAACAGAGTACTTTATTTATGAGCGGTGACCTTTCAAGAAATCTTCACAGAGCAACATATCTTACTACGAAAAGAGTTTTTTTTCGAGTACTTCATTTAAGTGTTGTAACCATTCACTAAAACACCGCGAAGAAGAATAGGATACCACTCTATTTGCTTCATATCTGAGTACTTAATTATGAGTGATTCTGATTAGAGTAATTCATTTATGGGTAGTAACCAGTAAAGAAAACACCACGAGAAGTGTGTCAGAGCTGATAACTTCATTTATGGGTGGTAACCATTCAAGAAACAACACAAAGCATCTAATCCTTCTACTAGAATTGTTTCTGATCTCAAAGTACTTCATTTATGGGTGGTAACCATTAAAGAAAACACCACAAAGCATCTCATCCAATTAAGATAAGTGTTTCATATGGGATTACTTCATTTATGGGTGGTATCGTTTCAAGAAAACACCACAATGTGTCATAGCCCACTACGAGAAGTCTTTGTTCTTTGAATACTTCATTTAAGGGTGGTAACATATCTTACTACGAGAAGAGTTTCTTCTCTGAGTACTTCATTTAAATGTTGTAATCATTCACTAAAACACGACGAAGAAGCATAGGATACCATTCTATGTGCATCATGTCTAAGTACATAATTATGAGTGATTCGGATCAGAGTAATTGATTTATGGGTGGTAACCTTTAGAGTAAACACCCAAAGCATTTTATTCTACTACGAGAAGTGTGTCAGAGCTGATAACTTCATTTATGGCTCGTAACCATTCAAGAAACATCACAAAACATCTTATCCTTCTACGAGAAGTGTTTCTGATCAGAGTACTTCATTTATGGGTGGTAACCATTAAAGAAAACACCAAAAAACATCTTATTATACTAAGAGAAGTGTTTCTTATGGGATTACTTCATTTATGGGTGGTGAGGTTTCAAGAAAACACCACAATGTGTCATAGCCTATTACGAGAAGTCTTTGTTCTTCGAATACTATTGTTAATAGTGGTAACCTTCCACTAAAACACCAGGATGGATCATAGATTGCCACCCTAGGTGCTTTATGTCTGAGTACATGATTTATGGGCGGTAAACAATCAAGAAAACATCACAAAGCATCATATCCTACTACGAGAAGTGTTTCTTGTCTGAGTACATCGTTTATGGGTGGTAACAATTAAAGAAATCACCACAAAGCATCTCATCCTACAATTAGAAGTGTTTCTGATCAGAGTACTTCATTTATGAGCGATGACCTTTCAAGAAAACTCCACAGAGCGTCATATCTTACAAAGCGAAGACTTTCTTCTCCGAATACTTCATTTAAGTATTGTAACCATTCAGTAAGACACCACGAAGAAGCATATGATACCACTCTATGTGCTTCATGTCTGAGTACATAATTATTAGTGATTTTGATTAGAGTAATTCATTTATGGGTAGTAACCATTAAAGAAAACACCACGAGAAGTGTGTCAGGTCTGATAACTTCATTTATGGCTGGTAACCATTCAAGAAACATCACAAAGCATCATATCCTATTAAGAGAAGTATTTCAGATCAGATTACTTCATTTACGGGTGGTAACGTTACAAGAAAACACCACAATGTGTCATAACTTACTACGAGAAGTCTTTGTTCTGCAAATACTTCAGTTAAGGGTGGTAACCTTTCACTAAAACACCACGAAGGAGCATATATTACCGCTCTAGGTGCTTCATGTCCGAATACATGATTTATGAGAGGTAACAATCAAGGAAACATCACAAAGCATCTTATCCTACTACTAGAAGTGTTTCTTGTTCGAGTACTTCATTTATGGGTGATAACCTATCACTAAAACACCGCGACGGGGCATAGATTACCACTCTAGGTGATTCATGTCCGAGTACGTGATTTATGGGCGATAATAATCAAGGGAACATCACAAAGCATGTTATCCAACTACAATAAGTGTTTCTTGTCCGAGTACAACATTTATGGGTGGTAACCATTTAAAAATCACCAAAAAGCATCTTATTCTAAAATGAGAAGTGTTTCTGATCCGAGTACTTTATTTATGAGCGGTGACCTTTCAAGAAAACTCCACAGAACGTAATATATTTCTACAAGAAGAGTTTCTTCTCCGAGTACTTCATTTAAGTGTTGTAACCATTCACTAAGACATCATGAAGAAGCATAGGATGCCAATCTATGTGCTTCATGTATGAGTACTTAATTACGAGTGATTCTGATCAGAATAATTCATTTATGTTTGATAATCATTAAAGAAAACACCACGAGAAGTGTGTCAGAGCTGATAACTTCATTTGTGGCTGGTAACCATTCAATAAACTGCACAAAGCATCTTATCCTTCTACGAGAAGTGTTTCTGAACAGAGTACTTCATTTATGGGTGGTAACCACTAAAGAAAACACAAAAAAACATCTTATTCTACTAAAAGAAGTGTTTCATACGGGATTATTTCATTTATGGGTGGTGATGTTTTAAGAAAACACCACAATGTGTGATAGCCTGCTACGAGAAGTCGTTGTTCTTCGAATACTTCTGTTAATGGTGGTAACCTTCCACTAAAAAACTACGATGGATCATAGATTGCCACCCTAGGTGCTTCATGTCTGAGTACATGATTTATGGGCGATAAACAATGAAGGAAACATCATAAATCATCTTATCCTACTACTTGAAGTGTTTCTTGTCTGAGTATATCATTTATGGGTGGTAACCATTAAAGAAATCCCCACAACGCATCTCATCCTACAATGAGAAGTGTTCCTAATCTGAGTACTTCATTTATGAGCGGTGATCATTCAAGAAAACTCCACAGAGCGTCATATCTTACTAAGAGAAGAGTTTTTCTCAAAATACTTCATTTAAGTGTTGTAACCATTCACTAAGACATCACGAAGAAGCATATGATACAACTCTATGTGCTTAATGTCTGAGTACATAATTGTTAGTGATTCTGATCAGAGTAATCCATTTATGGGTAGTAACCATTAAAGAAAACACCAAGAGAAGTGTGTCAGGTCTGATAATTTCATTTATGGCTGGTAACCATTCAAGAACAACACAAACCATCATATCCTATTAAGAGAAGTCTTTGTTCTGCAAATACTTCAGTTAAGGTTGGTAACCTTTCACTAAAACACCACGATGTGTGGTTATCACTCTAGGTGCTTCATGTCCGAGTACATGATTTGTGGGCGGTAAACAATCAAGGAAACTCACAAAGATTCTTATTCTACAATGAGAAGTGTTTTTAATCAGAGTACTTCATTTATCAATGTTAACCTTTTAACTCCACAAAGCATCACATCTTACTACGAGAAGAGTTTCTTCGCTCAGTACTTCATTTAAGTGTTGTAATCATTCACTAAAACGCCACGAAGATCATAGGATACCATTCTATGTGCATCATGTCTAAGTACATAATTATGATTGATTCATATCAGAGTAATTGGTTTAAGGGTGGTAACCTTTAGAGAAAACACCCAAAGCATTTTATTCTACTACGAAAAGTGTGTCAGAGTTGATAACTTCATTTATGGCTAGTAACCATTCAAGAAACATCACAAAGCATCTTATCCTTCTACGAGAAGTGTTTCTGATCAGAGTACTTCATTTATGGGTGGTAACGTTTGTAGAAAACACCGCAATGTGTCATATCCTACTATGAGAAGTCTTTGTTCTACGAATACTTCAGTTAAGGGTGGTAACCTTTCAGTAAAACACCACGAAGGAGCATAGATTACCGCTTAGGTGCTTCATGTCCGAGTACATGATTTATGAGCGGTAACAATCAAGGAAACATCACAAAGCATTTTATCCTACTACTAGAAGTGTTTCTTGTCCGAGTAAATCATTTATGGGTGATAACCTTTCACTAAAACACCACGACGGAGAATAGATTACCACTCTAGGTGATTCATGTCCGAGTACTTGATTTATGGGCGATAATAATCAAAGAAACGTCACAAAGCATCTTATCCAACTACAAGAAGTGTTTCTTGTCCGAGTACAACATTTTGGGTGGTAACCATTTAAAAAACACCAAAAAGCAACTTATTCTAAAATGAGAAGTGTTTCTGATCCGAGTACTTCATTTATGAGCGGTGACCTTTCAAGAAAACTCCACAGAGCGTAATGTATTTCTACGAGAAGAGTTTCATCTCCGAGTACTTCATTTAAGTGTTGTAACAATTCACTAAGACACCATGAAGAAGCATATGATGCCACTCTATGTGCTTAATGTCTGAGTACATAATTGTTAGTGATTCTGATCAGTAATTCATTTATGGGAAGTAACCATTAAAGAAAACACCATGAGAAGTGTGTCAGGTCTGATAATTTCATTTATAGATGGTAACCATTCAAGAACAACACAAAGCATCATATCCTATTAAGAGAAGTATTTCCGATCGGATTACGTCATTTATGGGTGGTAACGTTACAAGAAAACACCACAATGTGTCATAGCCTACAACGAGAAGTCTTTGTTCTGCAAATACTTCAGTTAAGGTTGGTAACCTTTCACTAAAACACCACGATGGAGCATAGATTATCACTCTAGGTGCTTCATGTCCGAGTACATGATTTGTGGGCGGTAAACAATCAAGGAAACTCACAAAGATTATTATCCTATAATGAGAAGTGTTTTTAATCAGAGTACTTCATTTATCAATGTTAACCTTTTGAGAAAACTCCACAAAGCATCACATCTTACTACGAGAAGAGTTTCTTCTCTGAGTACTTCATTTAAGTGTTGTAATCATTCACTAAAACGCCACGAAGATCATAGGATACCATTCTATGTGCATCATGTCTAAGTACATAATTATGATTGATTCGGATCAGAGTAATTGATTTATGGGTGGTAACCTTTAGAGAAAACACCCAAATCATTTTATTCTACTACGAGAAGTGTGTCAGAGCTGATAACTTCATTTATGGCTAGTAACCATTCAAGAAACATCACAAAGCATCTTATCCTTCTACGAGAAGTGTTTCTGATCAGAGTACTTCATTTATGGGTGGTAACGTTTGTAGAAAACACCGCAATGTGTCATATCCTACTATGAGATGTTTTTGTTCTTCGAATACTTCAGTTAAGGGTGGTAACCTTTCACTAAAACACCACGAAGGAGCATAGATTACCGCTTAGGTGCTTCATGTCCGAGTACATGATTTATGAGCGGTAACAATCAAGGAAACAACAGAAAGCATCTTATCCTACTACTAGAAGTGTTTTTTGTCCGAGTACATCATTTATGGCTGATAACCTTTCACTAAAACACCACGACGGAGCATAGATTACCACTCTAGGTGATTCAAGTCCGAGTACTTGATTTATGGGCGATAATAATCAAGGAAACATCACAAAGCATCTTATCCAACTACAAGAAGTGTTTCTTGTCCGAGTACATCATTTATGAGTGGTAACCATTTAAGAAAACACCACAAAGCATCTTATTCTAAAATGAGTAGTGTTTCTGATCAGAGTACATTTATGAGCGGTGATCTTTCAAGAAAACTCCACAGAGCATAATATCTTTCTACGAGAAGAGTTTCTTCTCCGAGTACTTCATTTAATTGTTTTAACCATTCACTAAGACATCACGAAGAAGCATAGAATACCAATCTATGTGCTTCATGTCTGAGTACTTAATTATGAGTGATTATTATCATAGTAATTCATTTATGGTGATAACCATTAAAGAAAACACCACAATAAGTGTGTCAGAGCTGATAACTTCATTTATGGTTGGTAACCATTCAAGAAACAACACAAAGCATCTTATCCTTCTACGAGAAGTGTTTCTGATCATAGTACTATATTTATGGGTGATAACCATTGAAGAAAACACCAAAAAACATCTTATTCTACTAAGATAAGTGTTTCTTATGGGATTACTTCATTTATGGGTGGTGAGGTTTCAAGAAAACACCACAATGTGTCATAGCCTATTACGAGAAGTCTTTGTTCTTCGAATACTATTGTTAATGGTGGTAACCTTCGACTAAAACACCAGGATGGATCATAGATTGCCACCCTAGGTGCTTTATGTCTGAGTACATGATTTATGGGCGGTAAACAATCAAGAAAACATCACAAAGCATCATATCCTACTACGAGAAGTGTTTATTGTCTGAGTACATCGTTTATGGGTGGTAACAATTAAAGAAATCACCACAAAGCATCTCATCCTACAATTAGAAGTGTTTCTGATCAGAGTACTTCATTTATGAGCGATGACCTTTCAAGAAAACTCCACAGAGCGTCATATCTTACAAAGTGAAGACTTTCTTCTCCGAATACTTCATTTAAGTATTGTAACCATTCAATAAGACACCACGAGGAAGCATATGATACCACTCTATGTGCTTCATGTCTGAGTACATAATTATTAGTGATTTTGATTAGAGTAATTCATTTATGGGTAGTAACCATTAAAGAAAACACCACGAGAAGTGTGTCAGGTCTGATAACTTCATTTATGGTTGGTAACCATTCAAGAAACATCACAAAGCATCATATCATATTAAGAGAAGTATTTCAGATCATATTACTTCATTTATGGGTGGTAACGTTACAAGAAAACACCACAATGTGTCATAGCCTACTACGAGAAGTCTTTGTTCTGCAAATACTTCAGTTAAGGGTGGAAACCTTTCACTAAAACACCACGAAGGAGCATAGATTAACGCTCTTGGTGCTTCATGTCCGAGTACATGATTTATGAGCGGTAACAAACAAGGAAACATCACAAACCATCTTATCCTACAACTAGAAGTGTTTCTTGTCCAAGTACATCATTTCT